>BMAO01014295.1:0-25635 GCA_019973975.1 Trichonephila clavata
TTTTTCACATTGCTCAAACCCGAGCCCTTTACAGAAAATTCAGCTATATAGAGGTTCACCTTTTCATAGGTACTTGTAAAACCACATAAACTATTAATTGAAAAATTTAACAGCACTACTAAATTAATATTCATTATTTATATATCTTACCCATCAAAAATTGCAGGAAATAAGAGAAAAGAATGATGAATCGAATATCATTTTAACATTAAGAAAAATAATTTATTAAAATTGACGAATGTATATTAAGGATATTTTCAATTTATAGCACGGTAATTTTAAATGCATATTTTATAACTAGAAATTGAACATAAGTTACACTAATGCTGCCATAAATTTAATACCGAGTAAAATTTATTAATTGTCGATCATGTTTTATTGGAAAAATATTGTTTCCTAATACACTTCAATATCTTGCAATGCACCAAAACCTTCAGCCATTTTCTTTCCATTAATTGTAACCAAGTACGAATTGTTTCCATAGTATAAATTTATCATTCTACACAGAAGGCTTATTGATATCTGCCTATCTCATCGTTTTCATTTTCATCTTCATTGTAATCCACTGCTGTACTGTTCGTCACAGGTCAGAGCCACAAAATATTGATTCAGTTAATGATCCTGAGAAGTTTCAGCTTTCAGAACCAAGAAAGAAAATCAATGGGCTACAGAACTGCAATTTTGTTTTTCTTTAGCATCCATATTAAGTTACTGAGGTCATTAGATAAAAGTGAGAAGTCAAAAGCAATGGAGGCTAAGGGACATTTGTTTCTCAACAGTAGTTTAATGCAATGAGAAGCATAAACCTTCGAAATAAATACTAATAAAGGTTATTCGATAAAGAAACGAACATGCAAGTCAACAGTTTTTACAATCGAATGTTCGAATCAATTTTAAGAAAAGTGAAGGCAGAAAAAGGAATAATTTCTGAAAGTTGTTAATCTAACGCTAGGGACAGATAATGCGCTGTCTAAGTGCGAAGATGAATGAAATCATTCAAAAGCCTGCTCACAAAATAGGTACTGCTGAAAACGAGAAAACCTTACAACGCTTCCAGTAAATACCATTATGTTAGGGAAAGCAAAAGTGTTTAGCGTTCATTGAAGGAATAAGTTATGAATATATGAAGATTACAAGAAACTCTGCCGTCCAGATTTAAGCCTAGACAGGCCGATAAACAAATTGGCTGATTGTTTTAATAAATACTAGTAACTGCTGAATTAACTATTATAATATCAAATAATTTTGAAGAGATTGAAATGAAATTAGATGATGAATAATACATGTTTTCATTCAGAAGACAATAGGAGAAAAGCGTTTTATCATGAGTGCACAAACATAAAAACTGCATGATTTACGCATTTTTCAATTTAATAAAACATATTCACACCGAGTTTCGTAGAGTGCAATTGTCTCAGTGTTGAATTTCCAGAATGTTTGGTTGCACGTCAAACTAAAACATCTTTCATGTTTACTATGTAAGCAACGCATCATTTAGAAAACGTCTCTAATACGTCAAATTATTGTAAAGCATGCAGGATTATGAATAACTAAAAACATTATATGGTGTTATAAAGTTACTTTATGATTATTTTTAAAGAAAAGGAATTAGTTTTGTTCAGGGATTCTTGAAAACTCGAAATGAAAGTTTAGCAGAGTTATTGATGATTGGATGTCTGATTTCCAATGGAAAATTGTTTGAATTATTCACTGTTACATCACATCATTCAGAATCATGCGGATCCTGATATTGGCAAACTTATTTCGAACTAAAGTAATGTTAGTATATAAGTCTGAATGCGCAGTACATGCTGGCTGTTAAAACAACCGCGATGTGGGACAAATTCAGTGTTTCGCAAGACAATTGTACGAAATAAAGCATCAGCGTTTATGATGCTACAAAAAGAGCACGGCGTAATTTTAATTATTTGTTGCGGACCTGCATCCGAGGACAGACGAAAATTTAGGGTTCAGAGAGTGTATTCCTTGGGATAGCAATGCAATGGTGGATTCTATTGGGATTTATGTCCTAGTAAAATGAAGAATATAAAAAGCATACCATTTATTGAAATACTGCTTAGCGACTCCACACAAAGAGCAATTATACACTACTGACAAAGCCAGTTACTCTGTTATGTGGAAATATGTTTAAAACGTCTTAGGTGGAAATATAAGAGAATGTTAAGAAATTGCGTAAATATAAAAGGTATTGAAGAAAAGTCGCGAACAAAAACTATCGCTGAAAAAGGAAAGAATCTATTAACTAAACAGAGGCTTTCCTTCCCTATTATTCTTCCTGCGGTTTTATCTACTTTAGCAGGCTTTACGGAAAAGCTAGAAGTCGAATTTAGTGGCAATGTCTCGCAGACAGCTCTCGTCCTGAAAGTCAACGACGTCTTCACCAAAGCGCCAGAGTGGAGCACTGATATTGAAACAACAGTAAATCCTCCTTCAAGAACAAAATATTCAGATTGATGCAAAGCAAAGCTATTAAGCCAATTGCTCTAAAATATCAGCGTAATGATAAACGAGCCACAAAACCACTCATTACGTGTCACCTGAAGATCAAGTTAATCAGTTCAAGAAGAATCAAAGAAATACAATAGAAGATGCTATATTACGTGACATCAGTACTGTCTGTTCCTGCAAACTTTTCAAAATTTATTCCACCTATACCGTAGAGAAACTGGAACACGCGCATGATTGGAATAAATATGGTGAATTGACGAAGATAGTGAAATTATCAAAACACGAACGCTAAGATCTGGCTTTCGCATTTGATGAGAACTGCTCGAAGAAAGGTCATGAACCCAAAGGGTTTTCACTTTTTGGAGAGCCATAAAGAATAGTAAATCCCTGAATCGTTGGATCGGCAACCAGAAATTAGTGGAAATGTTGAGACGACACGATTTTAGACGAGTACCAAAAAGAACATACTTTTGAACTGCTGAAAGAGTTAACACTCCAAAGGAAAAGAGTAGAACCTTCAAAAAGAAATGGAGAGCTAGAAACGGCATATTATGATTTCTGCAAACCTTCTATGTCATGTCGGTGGAATAAAGAAACAATAACGCTTACCAAAGTTCCATATCAGTAAACAAAAGCTATATCGTCTTAAGACACACTTTCCACCGTCCCGTTCATAAATTTTCGAAGAGCGACATTTCTGGTAAGGTATAAACAGATTTGTAAGTTTAGATCAGTTGATTTACAATGATGATGAGCACAGGTTGGATTTAGGTTTTACTGAACCATTATTGATGTGTTTCTGCTTTGAAGTTCACGTTATTCCTTTTAAAAATAAGAAAGCTGTTAGTGTTACAAAAGTGGTTTGAAAGCTAATAAGGTGCAAGGAAGCTGTAAAACATTCAAAGATAAATAATGAATTTTAATACTCATCAATTTATTTAAGAAATATACATTAATCACTATTCTGTTGAAGGGAGACGCTAAATCAACTATTATCGAGTGATTTAGTAGAACTCTGAAGGTAAAATGTTCAGGTTTTCATGTATAGAAAATTGCAGCATGATGATATGTTTAAGTCATACTGGTGAAATCGTACAATAATAGCAAACATCGTAGCATAGGCATGGCACCATCGAAAGTAACTCGCGAGTTAGAACCGCAAATTTTTAAAAAACTATATGGCTATTATACAATAAGGAACCCCAGATAACTCTAAAGGAAGATGATTTAGTGAGAATATCGAAAGCGAACAAACCTTTTCGACGTGGATATTTACCAGGTTGGAGCGATGAAGTGTTTACCGTGGCAAAGGTTTATCATTCTTATCCAACCACATATAAGCTTCAGGATATGAAAGCAGAAGCTATAAAAGGACGATTTTACGCAGAGGAACTTCAGAAAATTTCGAAGCGCTCAGATGATTATTGGCATGTAGAAAAAGTGCTCAAAACAAAAGGCAGTGGCAGGAAGAAAGAATATTATGTGAAATGGAAAGCTTCGATAATCGGTTCAACTCGTGGGTCAAAGCAGCATGGATGAAGTAAATGACTTTTACGTGACGCTTCCTAGTAACTCTAGCCTCAGTTTTTCCCGCCCAAAAATACGCAGGCAGCATTCAGAACGAAACTAGCTCGTCCATTATATTGTCAGGTGCGTGGGAAGTTTGGCTTGTCAGAAATTTTCGTTCCCCGAACATGGTTTAATATCGGAAATCACAATATAAATATTCGATAACATATGAAGAAACTAAAATTGTGGAAAAGGATTATGTTGACACATGAAATCAGAGTGAAATTGAAGAGGGAACTTCAGACAAGGAGATAATCGATACAATTAACCAAAGTATTGAAGAAAAAATGCGGGCATTTTGTCTCTTTTGCATTGGATCAAAAGAATATAATCGTGTATATCGCCCGAATTATGAACTACATTTGACAGCTGTTGATGCACCGCGATTGTTACAATGTTACACTTACCGAGAGAGGATAGAATTATAAAAAATTCAGAGAGTTTTGTGTTTAGAAACCCTCAAAGACAAACAAGACATCTTCTAAAAATTATTGCTAGAAATCTTAAGAGGCATTATATAATTCGAGCCACCAGGTTTAATCATAAGTATACCGATCTCGACAATATGCATCATGAAATATTCCAGCATATAAATTTTAATCTTATGCAGACTGGGATTGGAGGAGCGGCAGATTTTATTTTCGACTTTACAGAGAATAAGGTTCAAATAACTGTTCAAAAAAATGTTGAGCTCGTATTCCGGTTATTATATGCTCCTTTGCTTATGAGGATGTTGAGGATGACGAAAGATGTTATTTTAACGGTAAAACTCTACATGTATTGCAAAAAGTGGAAAGACCCCCACTGAATGAACATTTTCGAGTTAGCATTACTGATAAACCAACGGTTCCAGTAAAAGAGAAAAAAACAGAGAATTTAGAACTAGAAGTGGGATTTTATAAAACCTCAGAGCAACTGTTTCGTTCTTTTAAACATCTGGCTTTTAACCATTTAGCTAATAATAAAGTGAAAAATGCATATACCCGATACATCTAGTGTTACTTTTCAAGACGGCTTGAAAGACCTTCTAGGTTTCAAAAAATTCAACATTTTATGGCGGCACTCATATATCAGACTATCAACTGGAATTAGATGGAGGAATCACTGAAATCTATGTCTATAGTGATATAATAGAATCTGCATTTTGTGGGGGACACTATTGCCCCACTCCTTCGTATAATTCCTGTTATGTCAACCAAAGAAGATCAAATCGTTATAAATTATTAAAGACCTTTGTATTTTCCCCTACGCAAAAATTATATTGATTGTATAGAAATCGAATTGAAAAGTAGCTCTGGAGATGGTATTATTTTTACAAGCGGAAAATCACTCTTAGTTCTTTCTTTCCGTCGTAGAACAGTAATAAAACTTTAACTATTGCTGTGCAGAATCATTTCGATTCTGACTGTGAGAGAGAATGCATTTGGATCAAAAAGCTTGCGAGAATTATTACTTGTCACAGGTACAGTCAGGAGGTGGCCGTATTTTCATGGAGTTAGCCACCAAAGAGGGTATGGAATGTTCTCAAATTTATTCCGATTTATAACTCCCATAGCAATGAAAGCAGGAAAATATCTCGGAAAACATATCCTAAGTGCAGGCTCAAAGGTAATGTCAGATGTTGCTTCAGGTTCGTCTTTGAAAGACTCTGCGAGATCGCGATTTCGTGAAACATCCAAACAGATTAAAGATGACTTTCTTCATAAAATCCAGATTGGCTCGGGTATAAAAAGAAAGAGATCCTATAATAAAAATCATTCGCAACGCTTCAAGCGAAGCCTCAAGAAATTAAAAGAAGACATATTCTCCTAAATATGGATTCGCGAGCGTGTGCTTGTGTTTCCAATGCTTACGACCTTTTCGAAGTCAATCCTATTCAGCTCTCGACTGAAGAAAGTTCATACACTGAAATTTTTCCCGTAGCATCTCTGAGTGATAAGACACCTATAGAATTTTACGTAAGTGGCACTGGGATAATTACATCGATTTGAGTCATACATTGTTGCAAGTCCAAGTGAAAATAAAAAATAAAAGTGGAGCAGCAATTAGCACACCAGACCAAGTCGCACCTATCAACTACCTACTCAACACCTTATTTTCTGAATGTTCAGTGACACTAAATGATAAGCAAGTTTCTTCACAAGCAAACTATGCTTACAGATGCATTTTCGATGCTTTGCTTTCACCGCGAACCGTCTAGGAATCGATGCTCACAGCAGGGCTTTTCTACAAAGACACTGCTTCCAAGCATGATTTGGTAGAACTCACTATTGTGGCTGATAATGTAAATTCTGGTTATCAAACCAGGTATAACATCTGTAAAGATAGCAAACTAATGGACTTGATAGGTCCATTACATTTCGACCTAGGTAATCAGAGCAAATTTCTTATCAATTCAGTGAATCTACGCATTAAATTAGAAAGAAATAAAGATTCTTTCACAATGATGTCAGCTACGCACGATTTTAAAATGGTTATACAACATGCGTCGTTATTTGTTAGGAAAGTGAAAGTAGCACCATCGATCATGATCGGTCATGAAACAGCACTAGGGAACGGGGCGATTAAAATGCCAATTCGTCGGACAGAAGTGAAGTCCTTCGCCCTTTCTTCAGGAATGCAATCCATAACTATTCCAAATGCATTCATTGGACAGTTACCGACACGACTTATAATGGGTATGGTTTCTAATAATGCATTCAATGGTGATTTCCCAAAGAATCCATTCAATTTTAAGCATTATGACTTAACATACCTTTGTGTATTAGACGGAAATCGAATGATTCCATCAAAACCCTTTCAACCGAAATTTGATGGTTCTAACTGTTACAGCAGATGTTATATGAGTCTATTCACTGATTTAGGTCAGTACCATAAGGATCAGGACATTAATATCAGTTTCAGTGAATATAAGGATGGGTATACTTTGTTCGCTCTAGATTTAACACCTGATCTCAGCGCTGACGGAATGCACGAGAGTATTTCCCGCAATGGCAATTTAACAATAGATTTAAAATTTAGTAAAGCGCTACCGGAAACAGTTAATTTAATAGTGTTTTCAGAGTATCGAAATGTTATAGAGATCGACAAAAATCGCAGTATTTTCACAAATTATTAAGATGGACAGTATATCTCTCTGCAGGCTTGCATGCAGCGATCTCCTTCTTCGCTCCAAATTCGGAGATGTTTACGCTTCAGATGAATTGCCTCAAACACTAGGTAGCTATTCATGTTTTATTGTGAACTTAGATTCTAAGTGAAACCTGGCAGTCATTGGGTTGCTATAGCTTTTAGAAACAATACATGTTATTATTTTTGTAGTTACGGCTCAATCCCTAACAATAACAATATTTTACACTTCATAAAAATAATTCCAATTATTGCAAATGGAACCAGTATCGATATCAAAGCTTTGTCTCGCTGACTTGTGGTCAATTTTGCCTCTATTTCCTGCACAATTTTGTGCGAAAGCAATCCTTATCTCTCCTTGATTCTGACAATATTGAGCATAACGAAAGTTTGTTAAACAATTTGTGGCTCACCAATTTCGTTTGCAAAATTGTTGCTTTTCACCATATTCCAGGAAACTTGTCAAGCATATAATTTCAAGCATTATCATGTTTAGACATATGTCAACAAATAATTTAGCTAATGTTTGTATCAATTCAAGTTTCAACATGTTTTGGAGGTCATTTGAAAATCCGAGTATATAAAAGAGAAAAATGAACTGTGAAACTCTCATAATTGCTATAAGTTATTCAGCAGGAATGATGGCTCCCGAACCGAGATACAGTTTCATGTACTTGAAGCGCACTGGATCGACTAACGGTTATGTGGTCCATTGCTTCACTGATTCTCTTTACGAAAATATGATGTCCTGCATCCAAGCAGCGAATGCTCATCCTATGGATACAGTGGAGTCGGATTGCAGAATGAAAGTCGCCTACTTTAAAGTTCTGAACAACAATGATATTGTCAGAGAACTCCACAACAGTCCTTCCATGAACTGTCGACAAGCATTTGATTGCAGATCTTGATGTAAAATTCACTTTGTGACAATACTTACGCATGTACCCAAGAAATATGTTCACTGCAAAGCTTCAGAGAACTTTTGTAATCGGTGACAAAGAAAATGTATATTTAGAGTTTTTAAGCATTTTATATATGATTATCTATAGTGTTTATGAAGTTTGGATAAATTTTAGATGTGTGTAAACTTTCATTAATTGCATTTTGTGTTTTGTAATCTTCCAATGAATGTATAATATTTTTCATGTTACAACATTTCTAAGAATACTCAATAAAAGCAATATTTCTTTCTTATCTCAGATTTCATTATTTTTGTCTGAATGTTATTTTGTGTTTCTTCCCTGTCCTTGTGTTTTTTATTAGAAAAACTAGCAACATTGTTATAAAGTGGAAACACATATCTTGAAATATGAGAACGGAACAACCTTCAATTTTTCTATTGATAAATAATTTTTTGACACATTTAACCTTCACCGAATGCGATTTTGCAAAACAATCATCCCATGAAGTGAAGTGCGTACAAAGTAGATGTTAGCTCAAGGTGATACATTAGTATATAAGCAGCTTAATCGAAAACTCAAATCAGTCGCAAATCAACAGCCCTTCTGTACAGAGAATCATCTCAAGATGGCATCTAAAGAGGGTATGCATGTTTTCTATTCTCTTTGTAGTAAAAAATTAATTTTTCTTTTTTCGAATCTATCATTTGCGTTGTTCATGTTAACAGTTAAATTAAGATTAAAAAAATATTTTTTTCCCGTAATCTTTGCTACGTAAAGTGAAACTGAAAATTTGGTATCTCTATCATTCTTAGATAGAAAGAAAATAAAAGCAGCATTTTCAGAAGATGAAGATGATGTTGAATATATGCTTCCTCGAAAAAACAGAAGAAAAAAACAACACCTCAGCTTCTGGCTTTGACTTAAATTTATTTCCGCCCTCTGCGGCTAGCGACGCAGTGAAAATTCAACCCTACTCCATTTACCTAGGTCGAGGAATAGGCGTGGAAATTAAAGAATTTCGTAAAAATTATTATATTGCCTTCTCTAAAACTGTGGATTCTGAGATAAGAAACCGCTTTAATTTGGCCCTGGATCAACTTCCCATTTTAGCAAAGGCTGTGGAGGCACTCCAGGAATATGTAAAAGACCAGCCTACAAATTCAGGATTATAATAATATAGACCTGTGTTTCTACAAATATGTAGAGCATTTATAGTGCTCTTTCTCAGAGCATAAAATCTAAAACAGCATGAATATGTCTAAAAAATAATCGTTAAAAATTTCTTGGTTGATTTTTAGTTGAATATATCAACAATGCAGTTTAATGTCATAAGATCTGCATTTAGAGGCTACATGCGTAGCTATCGAGCTATAGTTGACGATGAAGATCCTGATTCCCTGCATAGAGACTCCCGATCATATATTTTTCATGTAATCAATAGTTCAGTTTCCTTAAGATTACGCTTAATTTTATGTTTAAATTTAATTTTTAAACGTGAAATTGATCATGAAGAAGTTACACAAGTCTTCTATTTCTGTTCTAAAGCAGAAAGAATTCTTTCAAGATATCAAATTTTTAAATCCATTGACAACGCTTTTTCCAAAATCAAAAATGACATCGAAAATTTTATTAAAAACGGTAGCGGCTGGGTTATAAAAAAAATTCAGTACATCGATATTCATATCGGAAATTATCGAGGAAATCGAGGTGGTTGTGTCAATGCCCATTTTTTTTTTTTAACATTTATAAATCCCGTGCACCACCGAACGTATAACACGGGGGTAAACAACACAGACAGAAGAAAGGATTACAACACAAACATCCATGCCTTCTCCGGGATTCGAACCCAGTCCCTGCGGCACCGCAGTCAGCTTCACTGACCACTATACCGGATGGGCGGCTCAATGCCCATTTGCCAAAACAATTAAGAAACAAAAAAGCTCTTTTAAACATAAAATGTAAGAATAACAAATGTTTCTTGTACTGCATTGTAGCTGCTTTATATCCTTGCAAAAATAATTCTACTATTGCTAATAAATATTAAAAAAAATTTCCACTCATAAAACATAAATTCCTTCAATTTCCAGTGGAGGTTTCTAAAATAAAAAAATTTGAAAAAGTCAACACTCTGAAAATTAATGTTTTTGGTTTTGAAAAAGAAATATTCCCTCTGTATATAAGTAAAATGTCCGGAATTAAAATAAATCTTTTATTGTTTAACGGTAATTATTTTTTAATCAAAAAATTCAACAGTCTCTTAAACACAAAAAAAGGCATTCACAAATTTTGTGAAAATTGCTTAGAAGGATTTCAACGTCAATCACCTTTGGATTTACACAAGTCTCTTTGTTTAAAAGTCGAGGCTCAAAGAATTACAATGCCTACTATCGGAGAAAATATAATTAAGTTTAGTAATTTTGCAAAATCTTCTTACCATCCATTTTCCATTTACACTGATTTTGAATGCATGCTAATTCCAATTTCAACAAGCATGCCAAGCACCAGCACTAGTTTTACATGTGCTGTAGAACAACATGTCCCATACAGTTATAGCATGCTGTGTTTAGATTTTAATGATCGTATAATTTTTCATCATTATTATTGTGGAGACGATGCAGTTGAAAATTTCCTTCGCAAATTAAAACAATTATGTTCTGAATTACTCGATAAAATGCATAGAATTTTACCAATGGCTAAATGTGATAAACCTTGCAGCACTAAATGTCATATTTGCGGTAAAAAGTTTTTAAAAAGCGATAAAATAGTAAGAGATCACAATCACTTTACATCTGTCTTTAGAGGTTATGCACACAATAAATGCAACCTCTTATACAGAAAAACATTTTTTATACCTGTGATAATACATAATTTAAGAGGATATGATTCCCACCTGGATACTTCAAAAATTGAGTAGCAAATATGCAAAATCAATCAGCATAATTCCCGTTAATTCACAAAAATTCACTACATTTCAAATTGATCAGATTAAGTTTCTCGATAGCTTTCAATTTCTGAGTACGTCGCTTGCTACTTTAGTAGAAAACTTAGTGATTTCTAATCATTCATTTCCTATTTTCAATGAATTTTATTCCAATGAGAAAAAAAAGTTTCTTTTAAAACGGAAAGGAATATTTCCTTATTCATATTTTTCAAGTCCAGCTGTACTAAATGAAACTTGTTTACCTCTAAAAGAAGCATTCTACAATGCTTTAACAAACAGTCATATAACAAACGATGAGTATAATTTCGCTCAGTTAATATTCAGATCATTCCGTTGCAAAACTTTTGGGGATTACTTGAAGCTGTATCAACAGTTAGACGTTATTTTACTTGCTGAAGTTTTTACTTCTTTTAGACAAAAATGTATGGCATACTACAATTTAGACCCATGTCATTTCATTAGAGCTGCTGACTTAACTTGGAACGCCGGATTAAATTTTACGAAAGTTGAGTTAGAAATATTCACAGATGCAAACATGTATCTGTGGATCGAGAATAATATTCGTGGCGGAATATGTTATATAGGAAAGAGATATTCATGCTCTAATAATCCCTTCGTTCCCGAAATATTCGATCCAAAACGTGAAGAGTCATACATTATTGCAGTTGATGCCAATAATTTGTATGGCTACACAATGGCCCAGTCTCTTCCTATCAGTAATTTCAAACTTTTATCTGAATCTGAAATAAAAAATTTAAATGTTTTAGATTTATCAGCAAAGGATGACATCGGATACTTTTTAGAGGTTGATCTCTCGTACCCATCCACACTACATGATTCACACGATTTTCCACTAGCACCAGACCATACTGAGATTACATTTGATATGTTTTCTCCATACCAAAAAAAGTTGATAAAAAATCACGGTCTTAAACTTTCGAAACAGAATCGCAAACTCACACCATGTTTTTATACAAAATATAATTACGTAGTACATTATTTAAATTTAAAGTTTTATTTAGAAAAAGGCCTGGTTCTACAAAAAATTCATAATGTTTTACGTTTTCGACAAGAACCTTGGTTAAAACCCTATGTTTCATTTAATAATAATAAGAGACAATCCACAAAACACGCATTTGAGAAAGATCTGTTTAAGCTTATGAATAACGCATGGTTTGGAAAAAGTTTACAAAATCCAAGGAAACGACTTCAAATTGAGTTCGCCTTCACTTTGAAACAATGTCAAAAAAAAACTTTCTAGTCCATTACTTGAAAATTTTGAGATAATTAATGAAGAATTTTCAGTTTTTAAAATGACAAAAAAAAAATTTATGCCTCGACAAACCCATATATATCGGTTTCACTATTCTTGAGCTTTCGAAATTACACATGTATAAATTATATTATAATTACTTTAAAAGTTTTTATCAAAATAAATGCAGTCTACTGTACACAGACACGGACAGTCTCTATTTAGAAATCAGAACTTCTAACGTTTATACTGATCTAAAAACTACATTCAACTCCATCATGGATTTAAGCAATTTTCCCACTGACCACGAACTTTTTAGTTCTCAGAATAAAGGTGTTTTAGGCGCACTAAAATGTGAAACTACCTCTCCAATAAAAGAGTTCATTGCATTAAAATGTAAGATGTACTGCTTGGTGTACTGTGATGGAGCAAAAAAGACAGCAAAAGGTGTGAAGAAAGAGCAAGTAAAACGATTTACCGCTGATTTATATAAATCAGTTCTAAATAATCAACTTTTTTTGAGGCATCAACAACAAAATATAACAACAAAACACCATAAAATTGAAACTGTAAAACAAAATAAAATTAGTTTAACACCATTTTATGATAAAAATTTTATTCAGGATGATGGTATTAGCTGTCTTCCACATGGACATTTTTATTTAACAAAACACTAATGTAAAAATGTTTTTAACTTATTGCTCTGGAAAAAAAATGAAATTTATAGGTTTTGATTATTTTGCAAAATTCTGTTTTATTTAACTATGATTGTTCTTGCTGTTTTACATTGAATTAGTATTTGTGTTTGTTTATTTCCAGTGCACCAACCTCTATACATTTTTTTGTTTTTGTTTTTCCTGATTGTACATATATATGTGTTGTTTTCCTGTATTGAATATTAATGTATAGTTTGCAGTGAATATTGTATAAAAGTATTCTTTTTTGTTTATTGCCTAATCACAATGCATATTAAATAATGATGGAACTTTCTCATTTTTATGTTATTGAATGATATAACTGTAAAACAAAATAAAATGAGTTTAACACCATTTTATGATATAAATTTTATTCAGGATGATGGTATTAGCTGTCTTCCAATGACTTTTTTTATTTAAGAAAACACTAATGTAAAAAGGTTTTTAACTTATTGCTCTTAAAAAAATGAAGTTTAAAGGCTTTGATTATTTTGAAAAAATTCTGTTTTATTTAACTATGACTATTCATGCTGTTTTATTGCCATCGCACCATGCTCTACATATTCTTTGTGTTTTCCTGATTGTACATATATATGCGTAGTTTTTCTACATTGAATATTAATGTATAGTTTCCAGTGAATGTTGTATAAATACTCTTTTTTGTTTATTTCCTAATCACAATACATATTGAATAATGATGGAACTTTCTTATTTTTATTGATTATATTATTTGCAAAGACTTATTTTTATGTTATTGTATAATATAGTGGACTTTTCAGATAGTCTAAATATTTTTTTATTGTACATATATGTGGTTTTTCTATGATGAATATATTTTTTGTGTGAATTGCTAATTTCAATTATTTGTGTGAATTGTGAATTTTTCCACTAGCTGCTTGGAAGTTTTCCGGGTTTCCTTCCTTGCGTGGCACAAATGTGAGCTAGTTACAATGAAGTCCTTCCCGGGAGGCAGTTTATTACTAAAAAAAAATAAATAAATAAAAAATTAAAAAAAAAAAAACAGATCTTCAACTCTTTTTGCCATGTGTAATTTAACACTCACATGCTGTAATTAGTGTTGGAGTTCAGGTTCAATTGTTACTTCATTCGTACTCTTCTTGTTGGTAAGTTTCTTTTTTCATCGTTACATATAGCTCGTTCTAACCTCATTCTAGCTCTTTTTGTCGGTAAGTTTTTTTTCCATCGTTTCATTTAACTCTTTCCTAGCTGTGAAAATACACAACATTAATCGCTTTTGTATTCTCACTTTTATCTAGCGGCCATCAATACCAACTACTCATATTTATTTCATTTCTTCTAAGGGAATATCGTCTACGTCCTCCGTACTTACCGCTGACAAAGAATCCAGCTTTGGTAAAACTGTTATGAATGGCATGATCTGTAGCATCATAGTTTCACGCATTCGAAATTTCTGAAATACTTTCCCGTAAATTGATATTTGGCATGGATTGATTGTTTTCAAGAGCATTAATAACTTTTCACAATATCCTCTTGCGATAGTGTACTTAAAATTTTTTTTACCATCCCTTGATCCAGTGCTTCTCAAACTTCCAATGTTTGTGACCCAATATTCAATCCTAACTTTCACACCCCCCCCATACAACAACAAAGTATTGAATTCAATAATAATATACTTTGACGCTAAAGCTGTAATATGACTTGTACCTCTTAAGTGCCACCGGCGTATATAAACGTCTCGCACTCAGCCAGTACGTTTTTCCGAAGTACGATCTTCTCTGTGCACTGCTATCCATAAAATTATTCCGAAGGCTTTGGAATGCAATGGACCTTGACAGAGTTTCCGACAAATTTACTTATTTCAGAGGATTTGCTTATTTATTCCATTTCTACCGCCCCTCTTCTCCAACACACCGTATACGCTCGCCTACGTGTAAAGAAACGGTAGAATTGGGGATCAAATCGCGTTATTTTTAATCGGCATTTAAGGGATTAATTATAAACTGTACAAATTATCAAGATAAGTGTTAATTTTTGTATATGACAAGCCCATGGAGTCACTGGTAATTATTAAACTTGTTCTAAACTTAATATTCTTAACTTGGTTCTTAAATTAATTATGAAAAATACATTGCACAGTACTGATACATTTATAACTGTATTATATCAATGTAAAGGTGCATTTTATTTTGCATTACGTCAGAATATATTTTATTTGTTTATTTTGAGTAATTAATAAGTTTTTAAATAATCTTTTGTTTTGATTTCCCCCAAGCGCCCCCCTCGTAGGGTTATCACGCCCCCCCCCCCCATTTTGAGAAACACTGCCTTGATCCATTGGCTGCAGTTTTGATGTAGTGTTTGGTGGCAAGTAAAAAATTGTAACAGTTTTCAATTTTGGGTTGATTTTCTTCTAATGAACAGGAGAATTATCTAAAAGAAGAGCAATTTTTTTTTGCAGCATTCCTTAACTATACGTTTGTCTAACTTTTAAATCCAATTTTCACAAATTTCTGACGTCATCCAAGATTTTTTTGTTAAAGTCATAATCAAAACTTCCAAAGATTTTGCGCCTTTGAAACATCTTGGAGAGAACGTTTTGTTTCTTCCTGTAACAAGTGGTTTTAATTTCTGATGTCCAATCATGTTTGTTCCTAACATAACAGTTATTCTTGCTTTACTATATTTTCCTCCGAAGCATTTTTCGTTTTTAAATGTTAATGTTTTTTTAAGGCAAACATTGAAAAAATAAAGCAGTCTCATTTGAATAAAAGATATATTCTGGCTTATAGTCTTTTAAAATTTTACTCAGTGTCTCTGTTATCCAATTTTCGATATTATCGTCAACATCTTTACCTTTCCCAAATAATACTTTTGCTACTATTCCGTGTCTTTTCTTAAATTTTTCTAGTCATCCATTGCTACCTAGAAATCGGTCGTATTCCAATGCCTCCGCGAAGAGCTTTCTATATTACGAAAGGTCTAGGGATCAGAACATTTTTATCTCGCATTGTTTGCATTCACTTCAAAACTGCCTCGTCGATATCTTCATAGATACATGTTCTTAAACGTTTTAAACAAGAATTCGATGAATCATAATTTTGTAGCTTATCTCGATTTCTTATAATTCTTAATAAGCTGTTTGGAGGAATATAAAAGCAATATCCTTTTTCTTGACGCCTTTATCCACTTTCTGAAGAATTAAATTTTTTTGTTTTGTTTGAGGCTCAAGCAAGCACTTATGTTTTGACATTTTCGAGCTACAAAAAACGTAGTTACCAGTATGACTAATTAACGCTATAAATGAAGGGGGAAGAGTAGTTCAAGGACACGAGAGAATTCCCCTGAGGGTGTAAGAGGATATCGAAGATGTTTCTAGTGAACTTCACAATGATGGGGGGGGGGGGGTTTAAGGGTTGCACTTTTTGGATAAAACGACCAGAATTATATTGCTCTCGGCGAATCCGGCACCTAATAAAACCGAATTCAAAATTTATAACCACCATAAAACGTGTCAAAAGAGAGAATAATTTTAAGTGTCCAAAATACTTCAAAAGTAGAGAAAAAAAATTGAATCACAAGAGAAAAAGCGTTACAAAGAAAATGCACTTCACTAAAGGGAGGTTATTTTAAGAAGAAAATCGTGAAATGTGTATGTTCTTGGTTCCAGGAAAAAGTTCGCTGTATAAAAAAATTCGCAATATAGAGGTTCGATTGCATACATGTATATATAGGGAGAGAGTGAACTAATAGTAGGAATTGAAAAAAAAGGTAACCTCCAAATAATACGAATTATATATTAATTTAATTTAGAATTACTGGAAAAAGATAAAAGGAGGGAAATTTTATATCAGTATGCTATTCGTTTTTGGCGGCAGTTCAAAATCACGCCAAATAGGTCTTTTGCAACGTCTAATATTATCGTCCAAAGTTTTAAAAATTTTAACTACTTCCTGGAAAACTCCATAGCTTGCTGAAGTCAAATTAGCACTTTAAATATTAAAATTATCTAAACCAGATAACTCAAGCTTGAAAATAAATTGAAAACGAAAATACAATACATCGAACTATTTTTTTACACAATTTTGAAATGACACGGTTCACCAATATACTTTTTTACACAAATTTTTTGTTCTAGCACAAATGTCTCGTCCCCCCCCCCCCATTCACTCCTTTTGCTAATGTAACCCACGAGCAGGGTGATTTGGAAGGTGGAACAGAGAAAAGTCACACATCTGGCGTGAAACCGATTTTCGACGCCAAGCGAAACAACAGACAGGGGTTTTAAGGTGTTTAATTAATATCTTCTCAACTAATAGCAATATCGGAATGAAAAATAGCTTACGTCCTATTCTCAGACCTACTGAATATGCGCACAAAATTTCATAAGATTTGGTCTGGTCGTTTCGGAGGAGTTTGGCTACAAACATTGTGACACGAGAATTTTATATATTAGATATATTGCTAAAAATTTTAATTGGTAAGCTACTCGTTTGTCCCGCGAAATAGATTTTTTACGGCCTGTCTTATGTTATCGTCAAAACTTTGGGTGGTTGCCGTATCGGCCACTGGTTGGCGATATTTTTTTCTCGCCAAATTGATAAATGCGTGAAATCTGGTAACTCTCTTGGATCGGCGCATTTTCACGCATGCGCAGTACATTTTATTTTAAAAACTTGACCAATGGTCAGTTTTGGCTCATGCACAGTACATATTTTTTACCGTACTTTTGTCTTTGATCGTAGCAACAAGTAATCACTTGCCAGTTCGTTAGTTAGCAGCTCGTGTTTTTAGCTTCGTTCTTTTTTGTGTATACATTTTTTCAAGGTAAATTTATTCTTCTTTATATAGATTTTTACAGATACTTATGATGGACACCAATGATAGAATTGCAAATGTGAATGAATGTATGCTAAAGTATGCTGAGTATACTAAACGATTTTTCCGCCATGTTGCCTGTGTTGGGTAAAAAAAAACTGTTTTAGAATGGTGCATGAAAGAGGGTTTAATTGGATCATCGTATGCATGTCCGAAATGTGCAAAAAGCATGGAATTGAGTGAAAAAAGTAAATGATGGTTTTGAATGGTATTGCAGGATTCAGTCGAGTTTGAAAGAGGAAAATCATTATGTGTCTCAGAGAGTGTAAGGAGATTTTCAATTTCAAAACTTTGAAATGCTATTCTTTAATGATTTCCCTTTCGCTATCTTGAATTTTGCGTTCCGACGTTGCGTGTTGTAGTAGAGTTGCTACTCCAAAACACAACACGCAAAAACGCACCAAACTGGTGATTTTTCAATATCTCGCCAACCAGTGGCCGATCCAAGAGTTTCACTAAAACTTTTAGAACTTTTAACAACTATTTGGCAGATAAACCTGTAGCGTAGAGAAGCCAAATATAATTATAATCTTCACTTAATAAAGAAATAAAAAAATTTAACTTAAAATTGCAGAAAAAATTCGCTGCAAGCAAACTTTTAAGCATCGCGCGATAATACTATCAAAATGTTGCCAAAACTACAAAACACAATTTGAGTTGTTTAAAGAATAATTTTTTAATAAATGATTTATTAGAAAAATAATTTTAATTAAGTATCAAAGAATAAAAAAAGAGATAAATAGGGCAATCAATAAACACAACTATTGTAAAAAATACGTAATAATCCAAAGAAAACTGATTTAAGTATAAATTTTCCCATTCAAAGAGAGACGTGATATATGACGTAAAACACCAAAAAATCACATATAAATTAAATTTTTAAAAAGTTAAGAATGAATTATACGAAATAATAAATATGTAAAAATTCGTTCTGATTCAAACGCTATGTTATGTCAAAATTTAAGAGGAAATGGTCAATTACTTTCGGAGATCACTGGCTTTGAACAAATATACACATTTACATTTTCATTTATATAGATCACTATACATAATTTTTGTTGAGGATATGTTTAATAAAGCATTTCGTAATCATATAGTCTAAGAGCTAGCAACGTTTTCGAGAGAGAATTTTAGAAAAGCTGATTCTTTAATATATCTTTCTCTACGTCCTTCTGAACAGCGTGCGAGCTATCTGGCTGCCAGTAAACGTTGTGTTTATTAATGCGCATCATACATTTACAGGAAAAAATATTGATTTTTTAAATTATTTTAGAAAGAAATCTTTCTTTTTCACTAAATTTAAAATGTTATTAACAGCATGAATTTATTAATGCCAGACATTTTTGGTGTTGAAAATAATGTGCCAGATGCTATTTTTTATTAAAAAAATAATAAATTTCAAACCATTTTAGAATGTCTGTAACTTTAATATTACTTTATTTATACATAAATAAGTACAAATTTAATTTGCCAGACATTAAATCGGTTGCGTTCTTAATAGCCAGGACGATTTATTGGTGTAGTATACCGCGGTGTTATGAGAGAAACAGTGACAAAGTAGGTAGACAGAAGACAGACAGGATTACGTTACACTATTTAAAGTATTCGAAAAACTTTATTTTTATGTCTTCTATGATGAATATAATAAAAAATTAGTATTTAAATTATTTAAATAATAATAAATAGTTGATTAAGGGGGCTCACCCATGTGACGTCCTGTTTTTTAAGCATTCTTAGAGAATATTTTTTTTTCGCGACCAGTAAAAAGATAGAACTTTAAATTTTTCATCATTTGTTCATATGTATTTTATGAGTATGTATATACATGTTTAGCTAAAAATATCCAATAGAACGTGAGTTATAGCACTCTGAACACACCCTCCTCGAAAAAATGAACACTCACTTCCTCCACGATTCCGGCTGATTGACTTATTTTAAATTTAAAAAAAACTAACGGCGTTTTAATCTATAAGCTTAAAGGCACAGAATGGACTATACTCAATTGAAAATATCAAAAATTGGATTTTTGGTAGAACTCTGAAGAAAAAGTTTCGAATTTCA
This sequence comes from Trichonephila clavata, assembly GCA_019973975.1. Lineage (NCBI taxonomy): Eukaryota > Metazoa > Arthropoda > Arachnida > Araneae > Nephilidae > Trichonephila > Trichonephila clavata. The sequence goes on from BMAO01014295.1 coordinate 19,876, forward strand.
TGGAGTTTTTTGTTATGTTTTTATTTTAAAAAATAGAAATATTTTGAATTTTGAAATGATTGTAGTCCATTTTGTACCTATATATATGCTGAGTCTACCCTATAAATTTGAAGTTTTTCGGTCAAACCGTTCTTGAGATATGATTAATGTGACCAGACTTCCCGTTTTGAACGGGACTGTCCCTTTTTAAAATTACAAGTCCCGGTGTCCCCGAAATGAACTCTGGGACGCAGAATTGTCTCGTTTTCGGAAACCGCGCGAAGCTGTTCGGAAACCTGTATTGAAACTTGAAGGTCAGATTGTATCGGCAGTTGAAGCTGCAAAATAAATCAATCAACTAAAAGACAATTTGACTCAGAAACAGACCAATCAGTCTCTTCTATTTACAGTGCGTCAATTAATGGTGAAATCAAAAGATTATGGTACTGATTTTGATTAAGAGTTTGTGAAAAGGACGGCTAAAGAATTTTATAAAACAAGACGTATATATAAATATATATATCTGGAGCAGTGGACTTGGTTTCTTACCAAAGAAATGGAGATATTTTATTGGGCAGATTTAAAAAAGGTCCCTGCATGGGAAGACGTTCAAAAATTTCTGGATGTATTAATTGAAAAGGAGAAAACTGACTGTAATAAAGACACAGAAGTTTTTGTTGAATTTTCATTAATTTCTAACTACATTACATCTCAAAAAGTAACCGAATGGAATAATGTAAAAGTTTCCACGGAAACTCGTGGGTGGAAATATTCAAACACTTTCATGCCAACAATCTACAAAATGAAAACTTTTCTATTATAATTGAATATATTTTATGTTCGCCTGCTACAAATGCTCCAGTAGAAAGAGTATTTTCTATGATGAACAAATTGTGGACATCTGAGAAAACCCAGTTACAAATTTCAGTTCTAAAGGCGATGTTGATAATTAAGGTGAATATATATAAAAAAAAACGTGCCAAGAATTTCATTCTTACTTAAAATCTTCACCAGTTATATTAAAGCCAAAATTTATTTCTCGGATAAATATAAATATAATTAAACATTTTGGGTATATCTTTTAATTCGTAACTTTTAAGCTAACTAACTTTTTCTGAATAAATAACTTCAAAAAAGTGTTTCTTCATTGTATACCTGTTAATTGACCTAAATAAAACAATGTCCCGTTTTGAGTCAAGGAATAAATGGTCACGTTAGATATGATGGAGGAAAGTTTGAAAAACACAGTTTTGAGAAAAACGTGTCTAAAGTTTCAAGTGTGATTAAAACACAATGAAAATTTTAGCTTAGCGCTAGGAGCAGCTGCTTTCTCATAACACCTGCTTCTTTAAATTAGTAATTATTTTAAATATTTTATTTTGGACTTTTCGATGTGCTCCCGCCTCCCACGTAGGGTTATGATGCTCCCCCCCCCCCCAATAGGCACACTCCACAGATTGAGAAACGCTGGGTTAGAACATAAATATTTTTTTCACATGCACGCGTCTTTTTTTTTTTTTTTTTAATTTCCATTTTCAGAAAAACTGGACAATTGTTTATATTATGATAAGATACCTCCGACGCAACGATTTCGCTTTTATAGGTTTCTAAATTAATATTTTCGTCGCCAAATCTAGAAATGGGATCTGGAATTAGTCACCAAATCTGGAATAGGTATATAGTCTAACTGTGTGATTATTTTAATCTTCGTGAGAGCATCATTTTGGCTAATAAAGTGAAATGTGTTTTTTGCAATGGCTAAAATGAAAAAATAATAACTTTTGTAGAAGAAAAGTTGAAAAAATGTAAAGAAGTTTTATGTGTACGCGTTAATTTTAACTTAAAATATAACAACATTAAGTTACCGGAGGAAATTAATACTACCGATGGATATCACAGACGATGTTACAGTTCTTTTACAGCCTTAATGGCTAAATATCGTAATATATGTGAAAATAATTCTATTTCATTAACAAATCTTCCTATTTCATCGAGTTCTACGCCGTTATTGCCAGATACTCCAGTGGCTGAACGTGCGACAGTGTTTCATAGCGTTGAAACTTCCAATTTATCAATTACAGACCTTCCTAGTGCATCTATTTCTACAATGTTATTGCCAAATTCTCGAGTAGGTGTGAGTGAAACAGTCGTATTTGATTATGGGAGCTCAAGTTTAGCAGAAGACATTCCTAGCACATCAAATTCTATTGCGCTGTTACCAAATGCTCTAATTGATGTGAGTGTGAGTGAAGATCGCGAATCAAGAAACACAAGTGTTGATAACAAAAGAATTTGCTTCTTCTGTGGAAAAGATCGAAAGCAAATTAAAGGTAAACAACAAAGTTTACATTCTTCCAATGATGCCAAAGTATATGACAAAATAACAGAATGGGTTACAAAATTCCAAAATCAAGAGTTATTACAAACAATTAATAATCTAAAAAACTCAAATGCTCCAATTTTTTATCACCATTCGTGTGAAGTGGGATATTTTAATGACTACATAAAAATTACTGCTGATATTGAATGCACTTCCTGGCATAGTGTACGAGATATTCATAAGAATAATTTTGATAAAATTGTGTCAATTATTGAAGATGTAGTTAAAAAAAGAAATTATTTGTTATTAGCTTCCCTTTGTGACATATATAATAGCGAATTACAAGAAGAGTTAATACATCAACCTCAAGCAGATGTAAGTTTAATGACAAATCATCATCTTGAAAAAAAAATAGTAAAACAATTCAAGCAAATTAAGATTGTAATGGAAAAGAAAAGAAAAGTTATTATGCATAAAAATAGTTACCTATTGGAACAAGAAGATCTGAAAACACTTGAAGAGGATGATCTTATTGATAACGTTGCTCTCATTCTATGAAGTACTATTTTAAAAATGGATAAAACAATATTACCTGCCGTAATGAAGATGAAAGATTTGATTAATGGTGAGTGTACCATTCTAGAAAATCTAGATCGCTTTTTCAAAGCATTAATTGGAGGTAAAGATATTCGTCTTAGAGATGGAGTCAATTGTCATAGATTAAGCAACTCATTGGTTTCTGATGCTATTTATTGTGTAAGTAATGGTATTGTTAAGCCATCAAAGCACATAACTCTGGGTATGACCGTGAAAAATCTTACAAGTAGTCAAAAAATAATTAATATTTTAAATCGACTTGGACATTGTTGTAACTACAATACGCTGGAAGAACTGGAAACTGAAGCTACGATCTCATCTGTAAACCGTTCTCAAATTTGCCCTCCTGACATCATTCAGAGTCCGTCATTATGCACAGGTGTAGCATTCGATAATTTTGATAGATACGTTGATACTATAACTGGAAAGGACACTTTACATGACACCGTAGGAATAATTTACCAAAATGTAAGTGATGATTATGATATTGAATTAAATTCAAGTAATATAAGTGGAAATCTTGATATACCGCTACCACCAACAAAAAGAAGACGGACTTTTAACGTGGAAACTCCAGAACTACCGTCGTTTAGTCATCGATTGCAAATGTTAGAAAATTTAACACCAGCTGAAGACTATGAACCAACTCTGCCTGCAAATTTACCTTTGATAGAAAGAAACAATAGATCTGTTATATTTACTTTCACACTTCTTGCATGTGCCAAATACTTCAATGTGGACAGGTTTTAATTCTAAAATCATTAAAGATACTAGTCCCAAACAAAAAGTATCTTATTTTACACCTATTAATTTTTCACCAACAAATGTAGCGGTAGTTAAACATACAATGGAACAGGCCCAAATTGTTGGAAAGGAATGTAATCAAACATACGTGCAAGTTACTTGTGACCTGGCGATAGCTAAAATAGCATATAAAATCCAATCAACGTCTCTCTCTCTCTCTAAAAGCCACAATTCAATAATCTTTTCATCCATCTTGGTTCATTCCATTTAATGATGGCTTTCTTTAAAGCCATAGGAGTTTTTATAAATGAGTGTGGTCTATCTCATATGATGATTGAGAGTAATATTATTGCTTCTGGATCAGTGAACGGTATAATTGAAGGTAAACATTTTAATCGTTGCAAACGTCTGCACCCGCTGATGGCTATTGGCTTGCAAATGTTACATTTTAATCAATTTTTGAAGATGGACAATACTGAATACAATTTCCTGAAGGAACAAGTTATGGACGATCTCCTTCGTTTTCAGGAAGTTATAGAAAGATTCTCATTCATCTAAGACAATAGAATTACCTAATAATGTATTATCGAGAGTATTACCTGCATATCAAAAATTCATAGAAGAAAAAAGACAAGGTGAGCAAGGCAAAACGGCTCAATTCTATTTGATTTACATCCAGCTCGTAAACTATTATATTACCCTGTCAAGAAGCATACGCATGGGAGATTTTGAAATGTTCAAATATGTTATTCCAAAAATAACCAATTTATTTTTCGCAGTAAATCAACCGAATTATGCTCGATGGTGTGTTAAATATTTAGACAATTTAAATAAAGTAGATGAAACACATCCTGGACTAAAAAATGATTTCATGAATTGATATTTTGGAATAAAAAGAACCGACAAACCATTCTCGAGGATACCAATTGATCTTACACTGGAACAGACTATCAATGCCGAAGCGGCTAGACGTCTCAGTGGTATTGCGCATTTTACTAATTCCATAGCTGCCCGTCAACGCTGGACCAAAAGTCACAGCATTATAGCAGCTATAATCTCCCACGTTCTCGATGTTTGTGGATTGAAGCAATTACAAGATGTGTCTGCGGATTTGCAACCAAATCGAATCAAAATTTATGGCAAACAAATCGCTGATTTCATTGAAATTTTTGAGAAGAATATTAATTTATTTGATGAAAGAGAGTTTAGACAAAGATAGTTTATATATATAACATTGCAACTGCCAAGCCTGTACCTCAAAATGTAGCGAACTTTTTGCTGAACATTGAGAAAAATGGCGAAGATTTACGGAAACAGTTTATTACTGAATGTACTGAAGATCAGGAGATCGGGACAGATTTGATAAGCCAATAAAAAAAAAATCAAGTGATTAATTTTGCTGGTGCTCCAAAGAAGGAAAAAAGAACTCTTGGTAACAAAGTTATTGAGCTAAGAATGCAACGAGATCTGTTTGGTCGACTCTTAGGTATATCTATGACCAACAAAGTCGATATTGAAAAAGTACTGGGATTTCCACTAACGCCGATACCAACATCGATGTATCATGCCGATGGTAGTATTTGTAAAACAAATAAAGCACAATTAATTAAAGTTTTCGAGAAAAAAAGTTAGCAAGGCCAATCAGCAATCCTTATTTTTTATATTAGCATTTTAGACGGTTTCTACATGCTACACCTCATGAAAGATGTACCTCAAACTTTCGATGGCATATCAAAAAAATTCCTTAGAATGATTTCACAGTTTAAATCATCTCGCATTGACGTTGTGTTTGATCGGTATTTCACACCTTCCATAAAAGATTGTGAGCGTTTACGTCGCAACGAAACAACCAGTACAATTTCCATTGGACCTAATCAAATTCGGCCTTATAATTTTGCTGGTGAACTCAAAAATACTCAGTTCAAGGAAGCTCTCGTAAAATTTTTGATTGATCATTGGGCTAACGATAACATGTTTCCTTTTATATTGGGAATAAAACTATTTATCTAAGCTTCGATAAGTGCTATTCGTATCGTGTTTAAATAACCAAGTTATTAGAAATATTGAAGAATCTTATCATGTGAAGAACATGAAGAAGCTGATACTCGAATTATATCATA
>BMAO01014296.1:0-35085 GCA_019973975.1 Trichonephila clavata
TAAGAGCCTGGAAAATGACGAACAGCTTCACTTTAACTATTGATTTAACAACATAGAGAGATGTAGTCGGACGTTGAGAAGAGTCGAGTGTTGTCTGCAAATGTTAAATGCTTCCTGAGAATGCCAAATGCCTCAAGGAAAACAGAGGGGATCTCATAATTTAGGTAAAAGATTTGAAAGAGGACCTAGTATTGGGGGTCATTGTTTAAGGGTTTTACTTCGAACAATGGCAGTTCATAAGGAGAACAATGCCACAAAAATAATGCAAATATTCAAGCAATTGGTTAAAAAGTACAAAAAATACGAGCAGAGTACGAAGGACCATTTCATTAGCATTCAATTTTAGATACCTTACCATCCAAAATTTTGCGAAGCTTCCTCTTAAGAATTGAAGAATTTTTATAATAGTGTTTGATTTCCCGGGTTTTTTCATTCCGGAGATTTTCCGACAAAACCCGGGAACGTAATTGTCATTTAGATAAGCCGTCATAGTCCAGAGATTAACATGAATAAAAATTATATAAAGTAAGGATACATATGAATTCCAAAATTTATACTCAATTATATATTCAGTTAAAATCACAAAAATATAATATATGTTAATTATTAATTTTCAAATTGTGTTTTGAGCAAATATAAGTAATCTGTACTCTTGTTACTAAACCTAGTGTTTTAGCTTTTATTAAATAATACTTCAGCGGAAAATACTCTCCCAATTGCAGCTGATGTCTGGAATGTTCAAAATTTACTCAAATTCAATTATGAGGACTGATTTTCATTACTTTTAATTAATCATGATCATTTTTTTAAATCTTACTACTGTATACATATTAACACACACTCTCAAACACAAATACGTGAAAATTTGTTTGCTGAAGTAGTAACGATCACGTACTTTAAAAATTCTAAGTTTTGTATTTAGGAGATTTTATTTGTGCAACTGATTTCTTCTTTAAGAAATTGCTATATTTTTATTACATAAAAATAACTAAATATTAATGTAAGAATCTCACACAAAAGTTTGGTTTAAAAATTAATAAATAAGGAAAGTTGAAAGATTATTTTTTTATTTGACCCCACAAAACAGTTTAAGGTTTCATTCTTTTCTTTAAATTGCTGATTCAATTAAATAATTTATAATAAAGACAAGTATCGGGAAAAATTTTAAATAAATTAAATAAAAACAGTTCTAAGTGAAAGTACTTACATTATCAATTTAAATCAATACATCAAAACTTCATCAAAGTAGTCGAGCTGGTAGACTACGAAATGATGCTCCTTTAACCCGGCATCACTCGAGTGAAAAAAACGACCTAAAGTTCTCGCGCAGGGTGTGTCATACTCAAGGGGTATTTACATTGTGTTTTTACCGTTAAATTTGTATACAAAGGTTAAAAAGGAAGAAAAGTAGGAAGTACAACATATTTATTACATTTTTCACACCCAAATTTAGTTTTTCTGTTCTTTTTATAAGGGCATTCAGTGCATTGTTTATACACTCCTTTAATCGCGTTGTAAGTGAGTGCGATGTTTTCACTGGATCTTAATTTTTTTATAAATCTGTATCTTTTTCAAACTAAACATATAGGAGTAAACTTCTTTATTCTGGAAATTTAAAAATTTTGGAATTTCTTTTTTATTTTCTCTTATTTTGTTCTAGCAATAGTTTATTTTCAAAAGTTCATCAGAAAGTGGATAAGATGTGTACCAGTCATCTCCTTTAAAATTACATTCTTTTTAAGTGTTTTTGTATCTCTACATATAAAACATTTATTTTCAACATTGTCTCCTTTTTCTAAATCTGGTTCGATTTCAGTGGAGGAATCATATTTGTTGTTATACTCTTCATTTGTGTGTGCTTTTTCCCTATCATAACCGCGAAGAGAATATCTCCAACCGAATATACCGTTGTACTATTTCTATTATAAATACTGTATTTATACTAAATTACTTAACTATCCTATTTCTTTATCATAACTACAATAATACGCCATAGAATAAGGAAGATTTTAAAGCATACTCACTTATTAAAAAATGTACCTGAACTTCACGCTTGGGGTGTGATACACCCGAGGGAGTGGTATCCAAAAATCTATTTTAAAAATTTACTGACAGGCTTGATCCCCGTGAAGGTTATAACCTTAAAGTCAGCTAGACCAGGAATCAACCATTTTCCAAAAAACGATTTAGCAGGAGCGTTGAAAAAGTTAGACGGTGGGTGTGACACACCCTGTGCTAGTGGTGCCGGGTTAAAAACTAAATGCTTTAGTAAACGAAGCGATGCTCGACATACAATAACTGATCAGTATTCCATTATTGTTTACCTTCTCATACTCTTACATCACTGTTGAGGAATCAAACAGTTATTTATCTTTCAAAACATTTCGGAGGGAATGATCTAAAAATTGCCACAATGCGGCTACCTAAAACCTATGTCAGAGGTCGAAATTCACAGTCAACGTAAAAGAAGCTACCTCCGATCATTTCAGCACCCATGCAGTTCCAGGAAATACAAAAAGTATAGAAACCTTATGATTTCCCTGGAAAAATAAACCCTGATTTGAACACTGCTTATATACGCACCATAATCTCTTCAAACAAATCATTGGCGTCTTTCCACCATGTTTAGCAAGCAAGAGTTCCTTTGTAAGACATTCCCTCATGCAAATGCTTTCGTGTTTTTCAGTTGAATGGACACTTTTAACTTTGCTTTTAGCCATAATGTTACACATTTCTGTTTTATACGCTCAATCAAAAAACTCCATCTTTCTGGAGGGTGATGGCCAGCATCATGCCGAAAAAAAAGGCCAAATTTGGTTTGAAAATCACCTTGATTCATTGACAACCACAATCTTTACGAACTGTGAGCAATATATATTAACTGGTCCTCCTCAGAGAGTTATCTCTCATAAACAAATTAGTATCGCCACACTCAGTTATATTAATTATATTTACTTTTATTATGTCCAGTAATTAATTTTGTATGTCAGTGCAATCTTACGAGTTCTGCGGTGTGTGTCTATTGCTAAGAGAGTTATATTTCCTTTCTTTTCTCGGTATTTCTAAGGCCATTACATTTTTACTGTGTGTCAGTTTAAGGGGTTTTTTTGGTCACCATATTGACAACCTATGTCACCTATCGATTTTTATTAAAAATTTCATGGCGCTTATCTCATATTTTATAAAAACAACCTTCAGGCTCATGTTGAAGTAATCTGAAGTGCTCTCTCTTCAAAAGCAGATTTAAAATATATTTGATTCAATATGAACCCTGTTTACAGCGGATGGTGATACTGATGTAAAAAAATAATAACATAATTCTTTTTTTTCAATAATTTATGAATATCATTGCACTTAACTTGTTTAAATCTGATCTGCATTTTTGCAGCTGTGAGGTATATCAATATTAAAAATGCATATTGTCTAAATTTCAGCATTTGTGTGTGGTTTCCTTTTACTTAATTTTCAAGTGAAAATATGAATAAAAGAAATTAATTTAGGAAGGTAATATCTCATAATTTTAGTTTTGAATAATGATTGAAAGATAAACATAAGAAAAGCGTATTTTTTGCTCTCAACATATATTCATACAAAAACCTTTGTCATTCATGTGTACAAGGAAATTGAGAAATATGAAAAGTTTAATAAGTGAAAGTGTAAATACTTGTATAGAAGTCGTTACAAAAACTATCAAACTAAGCTAAATATATCTATGTATTTCTGCCTTCCATTAGAACATATTCTGCAATTTATTCCTTTGTCTATGATTGGGAAGTAGCTTGATTATATAATTTATGTAACTACTGTGTTTATTATTGCAACTGTCTCAATAAAATAAACGCGTGATAACGCATCCAGTCTACCGAACAGTCATATAGTATCAAAATGACTTTTTGCCATACCGGTCCATTTTGTTCTTTAATTCAAGAAATAAGAAAATCACAAGACAACTCAAAATAATTATTTTTATTTTTAAAATTATTTGATTATTATGTCATTTTATTTATTATCATTAGATATCTTAATAGTTTACAGTAAGTTTGTATGATGATTTCAAAACATAGATATTTAGTTTATACTCATTTTGAATTCTTCATTTCTAAAAATTCTGAAAAATGTAAATTTTTAAATAAATTCCTCTTATAAAAGTTTTACTTTCATTTAAAAACATCTTGTAAATATTTGAATGAAATATGCATTCGATGACCAATGCTCGAACGATGTTTTTTTTTAATCTCTCTGGTTTCTTCTATTTTTCTTTCTCTCTTTTTATATTTGAAATTCTTCCGTCCATAATCCATTTCAACCAAAAGGGATCAGAAGAATCAATGATTGCAGATTCCATCAGTGTCAGGAAGTTTGATGGATTGCATTTCATGGTCCTAATGATCATATCTATATTTAGTTTTACAAAGATATTTTTACGCTATCAAGCGATATATTTTTCAGGGGTTATAGAATATAAAGATTAAATTTGAGATTCCTGAGTATCTGTACATATTAAAGAATTCTTTCTTAAAAAATGCATTTATTTCAAAACAAGTACAACATGCCATTCATTTTTTTCTTAAGCTAAGAATTATTTCAAATTCACATTTCTTAAAAGGACCCCCTCCCCCTTATACAATACATAAGATATTGTTTTCATGTATTGAGCATAATATTGTAACGCGTGGAAATAAATTGAAGGTGTACGCTAAGCTAATTATTAAAGCATGCCTTGTTACTGTGATCTAATCAAATGTTTATTTGACGACAACATTAAAAAGATCATCGGATAGAGAAAAAATATTCGTTACAAGTGTTCGTTTGATACAGCCAGCTATTTCTGTTTCATATTGGTGTCTGCCTAGGGGTCCACTCCTTGCTTCTTTTCCAGTCACCCGTTGGGTACCGCCTCTGGAGTCTCTCGTCGGTATGGATCCGGAGGCTCACGCCTTGTGCTTGCTTCCTATATCCGTCCCTAACGTCTCGCAGGTCAATCGTCGGCGTCGATCGGGGTCCTCCCCTTCTTCCTTCGTCCACAGGCTTCTCTTTTTAGAATATCTCGTTGGAGTCTGTCCGGAGTCTTTTCTCCTCCTTCCTTCGTCAGCAGGCTTCTCTTTTGGAATCTATCGTCGGAGTCTGTCCGGAGTCTTCCTCCGTCCGCAGGGTTCAGTTACGGGCATCTCTCGTGGGAGTCTATCAGGAGTCTTCTGCTCCTTCCTTCGTCAGCAGGCTTCTCTCTCGGAATCTATCGTCGGAATCCGTCCGCAGGGTTCAGTTACGGGAATCTCTCGTGGGAGTCTATCAGGAGTCTTCCCTCTCTTTTAAACTCTAGGGGCGGGTTCACTCCACGCCCCTCATCAATCCCCATTGGCCGACCTCAGGGTTTCGCACCCGGCACCAACGGTCTTGCACCTCATCCATTCGTGCAGAGATGACAAAAGTCCGGTCCCTCTCAAAGGTTCCCGGCGACAAGGGCCCGGGTGACATCTGGCCCTTCAAACACCTCGCCACCGCCTGCAGAGGCGCCAGCATTCAAGCCGTACAATCACTGCCATGAATAGAAAATAATGCAGCGATGCCGGCCCATAGTGTCCACCAGTCACACTTCGCCGACGGTCCAGCTGTCTGATACAACACAATACCACCAAAGCCACGTGTTCCCCGGCTGTGGATACGTTTATGAATAGAGGCGCTTTCTCCATTGTGACGACGTCACAATATATAAAAATAGTGGCAGGCCTTTATGGAACAACGTGCCTTTTTTCTAATAAAATTTATAATGGATTTAGACAACGTCAAGTAATTTTAAATTGTGGTTATTGGAAAAAATGAAACTAAATATTAGCCACCCAAAAAATCTTTATTTACTAAAAATAAATACATTTTAAACTGTATAGAGGTAAATGATTTAGTTATACGTGCAATTTAAATTTAAAAAAAAAAAACTACAGTGCGGCTTTTGTTTTTACAGATTAGGTAACAAGTAACATATTAGGATTGTGTAAGATGTTACGTTTTGCTAAATGTATGCTGAATTGAAGTAATCTGACAAATTATTTCTAGGGAGTCTTAAATGTTATCAATCTTTGAAAATAATGACTAGCAGGGATTTGTAGATGAAGGTAAGATAAAAATATCATGAATCAACTTCATCAAACAGTTAAACTTGTCTGGCATCGAATTCCATATTACCAAAAATTTCGCAACTAGCATTTTTTATGGTTTCTGTTTCAATCAATCCCAATTTTTTCCTTGGTTAAAAAAAATGAATCTATATTTAACGACTGGAAAACAGTCTGTAGCATTTCATATTCTTCAATATCCAACCAAGTGAATTGGAACATGTTCAGTGTATCAAATTAAGTCACATCAAGCGACATAATAATCTTGAATTTTACCGAAACTTATTTTAACTCAGAAGTTCTAGCTGAAAATTCCTTAAATTAAGGTCTAATTACAGAAATAATTTCTACAATAATATTGTCTCTCCTGATTCTTCATGTACTTCTATATCTTTGATTTTTTTTCAACTTGGGAAGTTCTCCCTGTTTCTTGCAATACAATATCGTTTCTGAAAACATACAGTTTTGCGTCAAAAGAGCGAATGAGATTCATAATGACGTTATTTATTTTAATAGGGCCTTGAAACTAATTAAATTAATTGAAATGTTAGCATATGTCTGTAAAAAATATCCATTTTGAAAGCCACATAACATCCAACAGCTATGTATATTGTTAAATTTTCCGCACATTTTGAAGGGAAAAAAAAACGATTTATTTCAAGCATTGAACAAATCTTTGAAGTACGTTTCTGCGGCACACCAGTGAACATTATTAACATTAGTAAGCCATTATACAAAGATTTGACTTAACCCAACAAAGCATCAATCTGTCTCATATTTAAAGCCTGCGACAATATGAGGTTGTCTATTTTTGTGACCAACGCCATTATACATTATCACTAGATGTTAAACCACTCTAGTACGGCCAGTTTTAAGATTCTTTCTTTTATTTTGTTTTGAGACAGAATAATATATTTGATGTGCACTGAATTATTTTATCATTATTGTCAAAATAACCAGAAACCTTCAAAATCTTTCCCTCTTAAAAAGTTTTACTATGACGGGGAATGCCATTTGAAGCTGGCCGTGCTCATATGTTAATTTTTGCTAGCATATTTAATAATAGGCGTCGACTGTTTATTTCTGTCTTTTATTAAATGAATTTAATTTTATTTTTGCTCTGTTTCACTTTTTTTGACAAAATTAGTGATTTATTACAAAATGCCGTTTTACAGATTTTGTTCTCAATACTACTGTTTTAGAACATGAACAATCCACCGCTTTGTCGTGTTTTCTATGTCATATGCTATTCATGCCATATTTCTCGGTCCTCCAAATTTGAAATTATCTGTTACACTACTTACTATTTTGCCCTTTTTTAAACTAGCCATGTAAATTAATTTAAAAATTATAAATGTAACAGAAATAAACTTCAAAATATAGTTGTGTCAATGAAAATGTCTATGCTATGCGTAGACAAACTTTGCGTCATTAGCAATTGTAGTCCACGACATAAATAAGGCAAGGCAATAACAAACGACCAACACTGTAAGCTTCGCTTACCTTTCTGGAATAGGTATATACATATTCGGAAATTTAAGTTCACTTTATGATTCACACAAATAATTCACAGTGCAATAATAAGTTTCAAAATTCCGTTCATAGTTCGTCGTCGGTTTCTACAGCAGTGTAATGTACACATGTATTAAATGCGAGAATCAACAATGTAAATTAGTGACTAGTAAACATCTTAACATTTATTTTATCCAGTATTATAAGGCCTGGACACTTTCAGAGCATGAAGAACTACATTCAGAAGTACAGAGTGTTTGTAAAAAAAGAAAAAAAGTTTGCACTTACATAAACGTTTAGACGCCCTCTGGCGGTTACAATGAGAATTCTTTGGGGAATCATTGAAGTGTGAACTTCCGAACATTGATTGATTTCTTTTAGCAAGTGCAATGTAATTTATGCTTACATTTTTTTAAACTCCTCGCTACCCTGTGCACCCAAACCGATCCTCCAAGTTCATGCGTAATACTTCATAGTGAACTTTATTTTAAACTAAAATGCTAACCATTTTATCGGTGACAAGCCCCAAAATATTCTGTCGCATGCCATTAAGGGCAAGCGTGTCTTAGTTTCGGATTCCTGATAAAGGTTGCCCGAAATCAATGGATTAAACTTCAAAATTGAATAATAATAAGAAAATATATAAATTTTACTTCCCCTTTTTGGGTATGTGAGTGTATTCATGGAAAAAAATGTTTTTTAAAATTTTTTATAAAATACAGTTTTTACGTTTGGAAAATTCACAAGCTTGTTTCAAAATGACTTCACCACAAGAACTAAAGCAAGTTGTAGAATGGTTTTTCGAATTTAAATCTAAAGCACCTTTTAAACTATCTGCTAACTAATGTTTTTCAAACAATAATGTTTCAAATGTTAACATACGCATTTGAATCGGCTAACTAAAAATATGCTAGATAACCGAAAATGGCGAGAAACAATTTCTTAGAGTAAATTATATAAGCTAAAATGGCATTCATCTTTCAGGGCTGGCCCTTCGCTTCCTACATGTACATTGTTGCTCTTACAGCAATGCTTTTCGAACTTTCACAATTTACGACTCAATATTCAATCATAATTCCATCATAATTCCCTGTACAATAACAATGTGTTCAATTCAACCACACTATACTTTGCAAGACAACTTTAACCTTGTTTGTGCTACCGACGTATATAAACGTCTCGCTCATTCAAAGCAATAATTGCCCCGGACGTATATATACTTCTTACAGAAGTACGATCTTTTCTGTGCACTGCTATCCACATAAAATTATTCCTAAAGCTTTGAAATGCAATAAAAGGACCTTGGCGGTATTTACAAAGGCTTTACTTATTTCAGAAGATTTATTGATTGGATGAAGTAATTTTACTCATCAATAGATTTTAAAATCTTCACGTTGTTAAAATAATCAAGTGCATGTGTCCATTTATTTGACATTCAATTAAATTATTACGCAAATTTAACTATGATATTGTATAATATACCATATTTATATTAGTAAAAACATGCAACCAATTTTTAAAAAAAGTACTATTTACTCGTGTATACGATAAAAATAATTTTCTAATGTTTTCTTTATTTTGGGCACAATATAAATTAATTAAAATATAACTTATTTTAAAATTATTACACTCTCCATCAAATCTTACAAAACTAATAACAATTAACAATTTATGAATTAGTTCCTTATAACTTGAGAGTGAATTCAAACTGTCGAGAAAAAACTTGCACAACCTTCATGCTTCAAATAATGTGCACGATGTTTGAGTTAATATATCCTCAAAAGAAGTTTTTTTTTCTTTTGACAACATGTTTAAAAGTTAACTTTTTAAACTTTTTGACATAAGTTAGCTGCTCATGTGTCTATTTTTTGCGGGGGAAAATTTTGTCACGGAAGAACTTTTGAAGATATTCTAAGTAATTTTTGTTAATCTCCAAAATGTTCCATCAGCTAAAAATATTTTTTCCTTTAATATGCATATTATCGAAAAACTTTTTTACCTTGAAATTGTGTTTACTGGCTTTGGATCTAAAGTAATTAACTCTACAAACTTCTTTTAAAACTTTCCTAGGCAATTTTCATATCTAATAGTTAGGATGTTTCTTTGTGTGCTACAAAATTTCTTACTGAACACCTAAAATTGTTTTCTTCCTGACACTAGAATGTTTCAAAATTAGGATGTTTCTCGTAAAATGTATATAACTTGAAATATTTATGCTACTAATTTTTTTAATTTAGTTCATACTTTTATAAACTAAATTACTTACTTCGACTTCTAAAATCGAAATTTAGCAATGACGTTAGAATTAAAAACAATTAGAAAGATGAAACTTTGCAATCCCCCCCCCCTGTCTACCCTGTGACCCGGCTAAAGGTGTAGGAGTAAGTGAAGGACGATTCGACATGATAGTTTCCAATTATTTATTCTCAGCACTTTAAGATGATATGGTACCCTAAAAATCATTAAACTGTCGAAAACTTTTTAATTGGCTTATTTGATACCCCGAACCTTTATAAATATGCATGCACAATTTCAAAGCTTTACCTGCATTTTTCATTAAGTAATGGAGCAATGTTTGATACTAAACAGCAACTACCACGCCTACATTTCAGATTATCTGCTAGAAAAGAGCCTGAAAAAAATGAATTACTTATATTTTTCTAATGCACATCTATGATATTGGTATTATACATGCAGTAATAAATAATTTTAAGAAAGAATTGTGCAATTCATGCAAATATTCTAGCTTGTGAATTATTTACTGGAGATCAAATAGATTTGGTCAAGATTTAAAAGGTGTGCCTGCTTTTTATGATATTATAATGAATGGAATGAATGAAATTAAAACTTCGAAATGGATTCTCCCAAAGCACAACTACTAAATCTCATTTTGATAACTCAGATAATTAAAAATCTAATTCGTAAGAATACAAAAACTCTCCCATTTTTATATATTTGTTTTTGGTGATTTATATATATATATATATATATATATATATATATATCCCATGAGTGCTAGATTCAACACTTTTATTATTCAAATATTTTAAAATAGTTATTTAAACAAATGCACATATACATTTCTTAGATTTTGATGTATTTTACCTATAAATTGTTAGTTGATTTTGCTTTTATTCGTGTGCAATATTTAACATGCGAAGGCTTTTAAAATCATGGAAATAAAAAATAAAGGCATAAACATTTTTTGTACATGTTGTGCATTAGCTCTGAGCATGGAATTAGCTCTGAAGTGTGTGTATTTAATTTTTTATAATTATTAAGATTAAGTTTTATGAAATATTTATCTTTCATTCTTTTTTTTCTATATCTTCATTATGGCAGTATATTGTTTAGTTGTTCTACATCTGTGCAATTTCTTATGGTAATCAGGTTTACATAAGCTAATTAACACTTCATAAAAGTTTCAGACTATTTGAGGAATATTATATTATGCTATTCATGGAATGAAAACTTCAAACTCATTGTTCGTAATGTTGAATTTTTATACACATACTATTATTCAAAACCCTGAGGTTTTTTTGGTAATTGAAGTATGTGGGTTTGAAATTTTTATACATGTTCTGAAATGCATGTTTCGTAAAACTGTGCATTGAATTAGCTCTAACATGTTCAGTACGTTTTTAAAAAAATTCAAAATCAAAATTAATGTTTTTTTGAGAATTTTTGGAAGTTTAAACTATAAAAAAATAATAAAAAATTAAGGAGAAACAGCTGAAAAAACCTCTGCCCAGTTTTATGTAGTATATTATAAGGTAATTGGAAAAACATTTTTGAAAGAAAATAGACATATTGAAAAAAATCTTAGGAATTTAAAAAATGTTTTAAAAAGTTCAAAACATTTAAGTTTTACAAACATTTTGCAACAAATTAAAAAATTTTTGCATGGAATTATTATTAAATATTAACCTTAATGAAATACAATAAAACCAAATGTCAAATATTAAAAATAAAAAAAAATTGGGAAGATGGTACCATATCGCCTTAATTAACACAAAAACAATTTAATGAATCAGATTAAATATGAGGTTTCCGATTAGCCAGCCGTAATACGGTGACTAGAGTCGCGTGTTTGGAGAATACTTCTAATAATTGATCCACTTTTTTACAAGCTTTTATTTAACTTACAATGTATGTATGTATGTATGTATGTATGTAATTTGTTCGGGTGGAATCTTGCAACTCAATTTTGAAGCTGATATTTTCACCCTATTGAGCTGAAATTTTCTACACACGTTTAGTTTGGATGACAATGCATGTTTTGACAATTTATATTCCGATATTGCAATTAATTTAAAAGATATTAATTAAAAACATTAAACTAGTTTTGGGCGCCAACTTTGATATATCTGCATTGTTGTGTAATAATGTTATTTTTACAACAATGACAAAAGTTGGTGTCGAAAATCGGTTTTCAGCCAAACTGGAATTTCATAACGTTGCGCTATTGACAGCATTAATTAACTTTCTCTAAAAAATAATTACGTTTCTACAACTTAAAAATAATCTAATTTCTACAACGTATGCAATTTTTTTACAAATTTCTATCTATTTTCTTGGATTTAAATTCAAAACAAAAAAAAGTAGAGCTTTTTTTCAAGTAGATTGGTACATTGTATACCTTTCTCAACGCTGCCAAGTTAAACTGAGATGGAGTATTGTAGAAATTCTTTTAAAAAATTTATCTAACTTTAATCTATGAAACCCAGACAAAAAATAATTACGGAATCGGAAGGATCATTTTTTTATATATATCTTACCCATCAAAAAGGAATCCGCTAGGAAAACAATAAGAGAAAAATATTATCCAGAAATGCAATGTATTTTCAATTAAAAAAATAATTTTATATTAAAATGAATGAATTTTTTTTAAAGAAATTTTCTAATTTTAAGCCTACAAGTAATTTAAATATACCTCATTTTATCACCAGTAATCTAAACACACACTACGACATGTGTCCTTAAATTTAATTACAAATAGAATCTGTTAATTTTATTTGAGTTTTTTTTTTGTTTGAAAAATTACGGCAATTTTGCTTCTCTAGATGAGTTAGGTACATTGTAAAACCAGCTCAAGGTTATTGATATCCATAAAATGTGCCAAAAGAGAATAATTTGCAAAATGACCTGAAATATTTTAAAAATAAGGAGGGAAAAAAATCGAATCTGAGAAGAAAAATTTCGTTAAATAGGAAATGCACTTCGCTATTTGGAGTTATTTTACGAAGAAAAGAGTAATATGTGCTTGGTTCCAGGAAAAAGTTCTTAAAATAGAGAAATTCCCAAAATAGAGGTTCGTTACATGGAGGTTTGACTGTATAAAAATAATGCGATGGTTAATTATTTTTCAAAATCAAGTTTCTAAAGATGACCTGAGCAATTAAAAAAATAGATTCTTACGTAGAAAATATCCAATGTCCAGCAAAATATTATCATTAGTTGATAAAACTTTCTTTTTTTACTACAACATGCGTTTTGAATTTTAACTATTTTATTGATTAATGCAAATATTTAAATGCCTTTTGAAGTTTCTTAATAAATAACTAGATTTTTCTTCTAATATGTTAGAGAAATATATCTCTTACCTTCAAAATATTTCAAATAAATGATATATTCTTTTAAGATTTTTGAAAAAATAGTCAAAATTTTAATTAAACATTTAATAACTTCGTCATTTATTAAGATAATTTCACGAAACCTTTTTTTTCGTGTGTAGAACAATATTACCCAAGATCTGCACGAAGATTGACAAAATTATGGATTTAAAAAAATTGTGTTTTTCGTCTAATACCCTTTTTGCGAGAATTGATTCAGCGAAATCAGGGATGGTGAACCAGCGTTGAATGAGTTGAACAGGCTGAGAAACCTGTCCAGCGATAACTAAAAAGTAAAAAATAAATTAAAAGTAAAAACACTTTTTTAAGCACAAGCTTTTATTTAAACGTTCTAAAAAAAATAAAATAAACTTTTCCTTTAAAACTTTTTTTACTATCAACTTATAACGTCATTACACAATTTATATGATATAAAAGCTTGTCGCGAGATTTACCTGTGTAGATAAACAAGTAAAATAAATAACTTAACCTCAATGATTTTAATTTTTAAAAATTCAAACTAAGTAAATACGAGTACTTAAATATTGCGACAAGCTTTTATATCATATAAATTGTGTAATGACGTTATAAGTTGATAGTAAAAAAAGTTTTAAAGGAAAAGTTTATTTTATTCTTTTTAGAACGTTTAAATAAAAGCTTGTGCTTAAAAAAGTGTTTTTACTTTTAATTTATATTAATCAATCTTCTACCTTAATATTGCTTTAAACGGTAGATACCTAAGTCATTGCCATTTAAACCTCTTTAATAATTTACGTATCAAAACTCACTATAAATATGACTAATACCTTAACTGTAGATAGTCTTTTTATCATCTAATGCGTAATCCTCCAATCTCTTGCAAACTTATATTGGATAGTATTTTCCCCTATCTAATTATCTATTTTTTTATAATTCTAACTTTTTATCTCTCTTCCCTGACAATGACCTTTTAACTGTCTGCCATATATCTCTCCACCTTATATCACACTCTATCTTGCTTTAACTAACTTTTTTCGCAAGGGAACCTGAACTATACATAATAGACTTAATCTGCATAGCTCGGTTTCTTCTTCAGAAGAGGGTTGTTGATTTCGTAGCCCAAAGGATTTTCCCCAGAGGTTAATAGAATGACGGGTATAGATCCGTCACAACTTCATCTGTCGAGTGATGGATTGTTTACTTTCACATTTTACAGAGTCTTCTATTTCTAGATAAGAAAATAAAGAAGGGAATGATACAAATTGATTAAATCTAATTATTTAATCCAGACAAGAATACACAGAAAAAAAGAATTAAAAGTACTCAAAGGTTTCGGACTCTCTTCTGAAAACAAACTGCAACATTTTTCACTTATGTTTTGTCTTAACCATGTAATTTTTTTAAAAAAATACAATATCATTAAAAACACATGTGGAATGTGTTGTTAACGTTTTCCCCGAAAACTTCAAATGAAATATCTCTAGATACAATAAAAATAAATTTAACTCTTTTATACTCTAATCTATAGACTTATGGATAAATCAAAGAGTAAAATTATTGCTAGCTAGTGTGAAATATTACTTGAAAGGAGCAACTGAAAAAAAGATATATTTTTCTATGTTCCAAATTTGAGCAGCGACTAAGAAGTATTCTCATGAACAGTATTCTCCTTCTTTAATCTGAGATAAGTTCTTTTCTACCAAACATATGAAATATTTCCCCATTTTTGACAGTTGATGATGATTCATGATCTTCTGAAATGAAACACTGGTATTCTTTAAAAGAGAAAAATTATTTGGAAGGACATTTTTGTTGCAAAAAACATTTCTTTCAAGTGTAGATGCTTAGTCTCTGGAGAATTGTAATATGTTCTCACCGAATATAATACGAGTTCTCGTAACTTCATCTTTAAAATGCGGAGTTTTTTTAAGAGTACAAATGATATTAATGATGTAATCAATTTCTCCTTATTTTCTGAATCGTTAAGAATCAAACAGTAAATCATTATTTTCTCATGATTTTTCAAATTTTTTTTCAAAGTTCTTCTAATAATCTGTCGAATTTTCTTTTATTAAGTAGAAAATTTTTGAAAGCAATTTAAAAGAAAATATGCAACTAAAAATGTAAATTAAATACTAAAATATACCATTTTGCACTTCAACTATTTGTCAAATAATCACAATAAGCGATATTAAGAAAACAAAAATTGTTTATTTTTATTAACATTTAGAATTCTAAGAGTGAAACCTAATTCTTAAAAATTCGTTGTAAAATATGATTATAATGATACAACAATTACTATCAAAAATTGAAACCTAACCAAACACTTTAGCAATGAAGAGAACAATAGCATTTACCTCCTTCATTATTATGTAGAATCACCCTCTGCCCACCAAAATGTAGCAACTTGATGAGTTATTGACTCAAAAAGATATCAGAAATTCCCCGTAGAAATATTAAATCCTTTTTTTTGGTTATCATCCATTATAACAAATGTGTTGATAGTATAGCATTTTGAGAAAAGGGGGCCTTTTGATCATGTCTTCTACATGTTCCATACGATTAGTAATCTTCTTGCCAAATTTGCACCAGATTACTAATTACCCCAAGTAATTTGCTGTACTTTTCCAGAATGTTTCTTTACCAATTGAAGATGATTTTGAGTCATTGACTTATAGCATTGAATCTCTTTCACTATATGGTTGCACGAAATCCTTTGAATGGTTGAAAATGATTTCTATGTAAGGGAACATACATTTTTATTAACTAGACAATCCAATCCATGGCATGTAAAACAATTCTCATCACTTTTTAGCTCCCATCTGCTTGGATTCGAACCGATTCTAATAGGCAACTTGGATTCAAGTTTTCATTGAGTCTGCGACACATTCGAACTGTATGGTTAGCTTTTAATGTCAGTATTATTAACACATTTTATTAACTTTTTCGTACACATATTAGTTTTTTAAGAGTGCAAACGTGGGAGTGCATCTTAAGGCTTTTGTTAATAAAATCTCTCGAGTAAATCTGCGGATACCACCATAAATCATCAACACAAAATTTCAATACATTGTCTTCACCGAAACGTCTATTGCCCATTCCACATTGATTTATTCTTGTCATTGCGTATTGCTGCTTATTTAGCAGCATCGTTTATTTTACACACGCTCCGAAGTTCTTGGTCTGTAAGAAGATAAGGGTGGTGACTGCCTTGTTCAGGGTTAGAGGAATGTCTGACATAAATATTATATTTTAGAAAGTTTATAATATTTTAATGAAGAGGTTAAAGAACAACTACGCTTCAATACTCTTTAATGCAGTGTATACAAACATAAACATTATCATACTCATAATCATAATATTAAAAAAGTGAAGAAATTATTAAAAATTGCTATATAATGTATTTATTCATCGAAGGAAGTAACTTTTTAATTCTCTTAAACATCATAGATGATGGATGTTGGTCATGTTTTTATTTTCTACATATGAAAAGTGTCAGAAACATCTTTTTTCTCCATAACAGGTAAATCCTTCATTTTATAGAGTAATTCAACAATTCATATTATTTATTTTCAATGATAATTTCGGATAAGGTGAAAATTAGCTATTTCATGTGCATACTTATTAAAATTTACTTACAATCCATTTTTATTTGGTTCCTGAGTACTTTCTTTATATCATTTTCATGCATACTAAATAAAATATTGAGGAAATTGAGAATATAATTAAATAGATTCATATATTTTCAGAAAGAGGAAGAATTACAATTGTGTGATGTAAAATTGAGAAAAATAGATCATTACATTTATTGAACTTAAAATGAAAGGAATTGATAAAACCTCAAGATTAGTACTAAATACAAATAACTTACAAATTTGAAAATAAGTCAAAATAAATACAAAATTAAGCAACATTTCTAGCTTGCAAAAACATATAAAAGCAACAGTTCTAATCTGAATAACAAACTTCTCATAAATTTCGAATATACCACGTATATATATAGGTAATATATCAAATCTTACACTATTAAAATTCGAAGGTAAACAAACGTATCTATCTATCTATGTGCATCTATCTTCTCACGAACCGCACCACACAGAAAGTCGCGGAAGGTACCAAGAGATCGGGAATTTTCCGGGGAAGCCGTATTGCCTATTTATATTACGATATTGTAATTAGTTGAAAAATATTAATTAAAAACCTTAAAACGCTTAATTGTTTTACTCCTGCCGGTTGTTTACTTGGCAGAACTTCCCTTCCGTTTCGGCCGAGCGGTGATTCGACGTTTTCCACCATTTTAAAATTTCCATTCAATTTGCGGTGTTGAAACCAGACAAAAAATATTTACAGAATCGGAAAGATCATTTATTTCGCCACGATACGGTATAATTGTTTTTGTAAAATAACGGTATTTTCTATTTTTTTCGAATTTTTTAAAATAGTGTTAAAACTGATGCGTTTTTATGAAAATTATTTCTAAATCGTTGGGTATGAATTACTTTTCGCGTTATTAAATTGATATTCGACACTAATTAACTTCAAGCCTTTCTCTTTTAGATCCATTCATTTAAAAAATAAAATTTTCAAAACTTTTTTTTAAAGAATTTTTAAAAAGTAGTCCCACATTTTACTTCACATTGAATAACTTCGTCATTTATGAATGTAATCTCACAAAACCTTTTTTACGTGTGTAAAGCAATATTATACGTAACATATACGAAGATTGAAAAAATTGCTTCAAAATTACGCATTTTAAAAAACATTTTGTGATTTTCGTAAACTGCTGTTTTTCTGAGAAATAACTTAAACAGTAGTAATTTGTACATTTTTTATTTCAAAGTACGTTATTTTTGCAAATAGTTTGTGATGTTTGAGAGCATTAACGTAAAAATTATGCTCTTAAAATGAAGGTAATGATTTTTAAAATAATTTTAAATACGCGATTTTACATTTAGCCAAACATTGGCGTCGAAAATTAGCTTTGCGCCAAACACTTTTGACCTGTTTCGCCTTCGACCGCATCTAACTCAAGGGTTACACTAAAAAATTCTGCCTCAAACAGGGGGAAATCAGTAACTTTGGCGAGTAAAAAAAAATGCGAGTTAAAAAGTTATATTTTCGTCAATTTTTCTTTATATAATTTTCAAAATTAAATAACAAAAAATGACAGATTAAGATGATAAATGCATTCAATGCATTTCTGGGATTCATTTAAAATATTTATCAGTATCGAAATTTTTGTTCTCTTTCATAAAACTTATAGTTTACTTTAAAATAATGCCTAATGTATATTTCTTTTTTGACATATAAAAAAAATGCGAGTGAAAAAGTTATTTTTCCTTCAATTTTCGTCCAGTTTTCTGTATATAATTTTCAAAATTAAATAATTATATATGTCAGATTAAGATGAAAAAATGCATTCAATGCATTTCTGAGATTCATTTAAAATATTTATCAGTATCAAATTTTTTTTTTTTATAAAACTTATAGTTTACTTTAAAATAATGCCTAATGTATATTTCTTTGTTTTTGACATATAATTTCGTAATAAAATCTAAGAATTTGCCCATTTCGAAACTTTTTTTGCATAACTTCCTTAGAAAAAAAGCTAATGCTCATATATATATTATATATTCTTTATTATTAATTGCGTGTTCTTTATATGTCATAAATCAATACATTTTTTGCGATACATTTAAATTTAATCTTCAATCGAAATCTTTCAATAGTTATGTGAATATCCTGTGGATCCCCTCAATTAAAAATTCAATTCAATTTGAACCTCCCATTCGTTATTATTGCCTATTTTCACTTCTTACTGGTCTGCGTGACGTGGTTGGCTAGAGCACCGCTTTCGCTCTACCGCTAAGTGTGTAATTCTTATTGTCTGGGTTCAAATGTAAAGGATTCCATTTTGTTCATTTCTGCTTATTTTTCCCACCCCGTAAATTAATTCTCTCTTTTCAATGATTGAATTCACTTGCTGCATCCCCACTGATCTGAAATTTACTTCATTTTCAGTGCAGCCATTATGTAAGCAAATGGTATGTCACAATTAATTGCTAAATGAGCAATTTTAATCAATTTTATTAGAAAATAATTAATAAGTTAGTTTTTTATAATATACTTTTTTTCGCAGATACGTGTTTAAATAATTTAATTAACACAGAGTGGAATGAAAAACTATAAAATTAAAATTTAAAAAATTAAATGCTTTTATCAAATAGTATTATTTTCTTTTTGAATGTTTTTTTCAGTGAATGTTATATAACTAGGCTTTCCCCCAAAAGTGGATTTTTAACACTTACATATGTTTAATCAAACATCCAAACGTTTCAAGAGCTATCTGTAGAATTTTTTTTATTAGTATTTATTGATAATGGATTTAAATTAATATATTTTTTTAAAATCAAAGGAATGTTTCTATTATTTTATTATTAAATTAATTATTTGTTAATAAAAAGTATATCGCCTATTATTTTGGATAAAAATACGTTCTAGAGAGATTTTCAAGCTAACTGTAAGTAACGATTGATTGATTAATGAAAACCTGAAAATTATTTTATTATTTTAGATTCCTAAAAACTATCTATTATAAAAAAAATGATTTTTTCTAAATCAAGCATCAGAATAGTTTTATGCGTTTTTATGAAAATTATTTCTAAGTCGTTGCGTATGAATTTATTTTCGTGTTATTAAATCGATATTCTACACTAAGTAACTTCAAGCCTTTCTCTTTTAGATCCATTCATTTAAAAAATAAAAGGATTAAAACTTTTTTTTCTGCGTTTTTTTTAAATATCCAGGAATTTCGATTTTTTCATTTCTGCTAATTTTTCCCACGTAAATTAATTTTACTGATAAATACTTATTTTAACATGATCCTCTATAATTTTAATGTACTTTATATATATATATACACAATTTTAACTCCACATTTAATAACTTCGTCAAATATTAAGATTATCATAAAAAACTTTTTTTGCATTTGTAAAATAATATTTTACAACTTCTGTGCGAAGATTGAAAAAATCGCTTAAAAATTACGGATTTTAAAGATTTTTTTTTTGTGATTTTCGTAAAATAACGTTTTTGCGAAAAATAATATAAGCATTATTTTGTAACCTTTTTTCTTTAAAAATTATTGATGTTTCCAATCAATATGTGAAAACTTGGAATTTTCAATTAAAAATTGAGCCTCAAAAATAATGAAAACTTTAAAGACATTCTAAAGGCTTTGCGCATGCGCGAGAATCATTATTATTATCCCCCCCCCCTCTGTTTAACGCTCAGTGGTCAAGGTCAAACTTGCTGTTCTTGGAATAAGTGAATGATGTTAATTTGAGTAATGGAGAAAAGGGGAATTCCCTTTTTTTTCATGCTGTCTCTCATGGCTGAAGTTATTTGCTATCGATATTAGTATATCTAATTCATTACAGATAAACGCTTTAAAGTGTTCTACATTTTTTTTTATGACTGATATTTTCCTTATTCTTAAAGAATGACTTTTTTTAAGAAAAGTGGAATAAAAAATACTGTAAAAAAAATATAATTCTGAAACATATATTAGTCTCACACACAGTATTATTTTCTTTTTGAATGATTTTGTGCAGTGAATGTAAATAAATTTCCAGGCTTTTTCATTCTTATATATTTTTAATCTAACATTCAAAAACAACGAAATGAAGAAATGAATAGTCCTTTCGATAATTAACGGTGATAATTTTTGTGTATTTATTTTTTTTAGAAAATGGATTTAAAATAATATATAATTTACGAAACTAAAGCAATATTTTTTCCGTTATTCATTACTAGATTAATTATGTAATGACAACTCTGTATAATCTGTTTTTTTTCTGGTTAAAACGATAGATTATAGTTTTCTGGACTATACTTTAGCTACCAGTATATAACGATTCATTGGCAAATGAAAATACCACACATACACACAAACCCTTTGTATTATTTTAAGCTCTAAGAAAATAATTATTGTTAAAATAATGAATATGCTTGGTTTTTCGTAATATATTATATCAGAACGTTTTCTTTGTTGCTATAAATATACATTTTTTTAAGTAAAAAAGGATTGTTTTCTGTAAATCATTAATCGAAATTTTTCAATCGTTACGTATAAGGATTTCTTATAACTATGATGTAAACCATCTGAACTCAAAAGATTCATACTTTGCTCTTTTAATATCAGTGATTGAATAAATTAAATACCAAACATCATTTATTTCGTCACGATTTTTTTTTTTCAAAATAATAATACTTTGCCTATTTTATGATTTCTTCTAAAATGAATAAATATCGATGCATTTAAATGAAAATGATTTTTAAAAAAGTCATTGATCATTTAGAATCAATGATTAAAAAAAATGCCAAAAACTATATTTCTTCAAAGAATTTTATAAGAAAAAAGCAACTTTTTTTTTTTACAAAACAATGATGTTTTGTATATTTTATGATTTTTTCTCATATGAATCAATATCGTTGCGTTTAAATAAAAAGGATTTTTAAAACTTTCAGAATCAGTGATTTAAAAAATAAAAAGCCGAAAACTTATTTGAACGAATTTTAATAAAACATTCAAAATACTTAAATAAATCATTTAATAAATTCTTCATTCGTAAAGATAATTGCATGAAACTATTTTTCCGTGTGTCGAACATTTCAAAAAATCCTCACAATTTTACTTCAAGATTTAAAATAGTAGTGAAATTTTGTAATTTTAAAAATTTCTACTTCTCTGTCTTTTTTCAACATACAACTATTTTTAAAAAAGCTACATTTTTCGTTTCCGGGGCCTAAAAAATTGCAACGAAAGAATTGAAATGTGAGTGAGGGATTTTTAAAGTCGCACTGTTCACCTACTCCAGAGTTTTTTTGCGACGGACTTCGAAATTTTCAACCACGGTCAAGTAACGAGGATGACCTTAGAACTTTCACACTTTTCTCCATTTTATTTGAGTGTATTCGGATTTTCAGCATTAACAAATATAAAAATGAAGATTAACATGTGGATTAAGTTATACCCTCGGTAATAGCCCGTGCAACGCCGGGCCATGAAAGCTAGTATATAATAATATTCAAATATTCATGGTAGGTAATATGGACCTGATTTCCTATTATGTCTAATTTTCATGATTCAGAAATGCATCTTGAATTTTAAAAATTGTTGAAGCAAGCAAACAACACCCCTTTTTTTCAAGAAATAGTTATAACACAAAATATATTCCAAAATATCACAAAAATAACATTACCGGGGGAGAGAGAGAGAAAACTTAACCAGATTCAGGTTTCCTGTGCTTATATGCGTAAGCAATTTATCAATATAATATTAATCCTTGTCACTCCTGCTATGGAAATTTGTTTTAATTATACATATACAAAGGTTTTATTTATTTGCTTTCCTTTTTTTAAAAAAAATAGATTTGTGTGTCTATTTAAATAATTTGGCGGTTAAGTCATCAGATGAACAGTTTCTTAAAATAGCCTGAAGTAGATAAAAAAAAAGAAAAGCCTTCTCGTTTTTCCTTTTTAGGATGTATTTAATTGTATAATTTAATAACACTTATAAAATTTTTAGAGTAAAAAAAAAAGTAATTAAATGATTGAAGCAAATATCAAACTGGCCAGCAGATCATTGATACGGTATCCTGCTCTGATTATAAACATAACTTGCATAAGCATTAAAAGGCAATATTACATCAGGTCTAGATTCATGGATTCAATATATTACAACGCGTTCCTCAATTTTAAGACAAAATTTGCTGTTTTTTTCGAAATAGATGACTTTTTGGAACATATGAGAATTTTTTTCGTGTCAATTTGGTTAGTTTTAAAATAAATAATAGTTGTACACATGTTTGTTTTAAAATATATGACAATCCTTCATAAGCTATTAATATTTGCGGCACAATATTTAATCATAATTTTTAATACGGCTCCCTCCATACAATAACAATGTATTGAATTCAATAATACAATACATTGACGCTAAGGCTACAATACGACTTTAACCTCTTAAATGCCACCGACGCATATAAACGTCTTGTTTAACAAAACATTTATTACCTTGTACGTATATATATATATATTAATTATATATATATATAGCAGTAAATAAATTAAAAAGAATACTAATAAATCCTAAGAATCTTAAGATCAGACCGAAAGAACCAAGAACATGGAAACATGAAAAACCAAAAAAGAGAAATTTAGCTAGAGTGGGAAAAACTATTATGATTTCCCGAGCTGTCATTGGTGTAGGACAGTGAAACAGGATTAAACAGTGTTTCGTGAGATCTCAACCTTCTCCTTCAGCAGAAATGTTCGACATAATAGCTCCAGATATAAACCAAGGCAAAAGCCTAAAACCCACGTTGGTGAATATAACAGCAATATAATAGAAATTTCAATATTAAATTACTATAGGAATCCGGAAGAAATAGGCAAATATAAATATGTATAAACAAAGATATTTGCAAGAGAGGTTAATAATGAATATAACCATAATTAACAATAATGTAAATGAGCAAATAAACTATAATCTTACCCTATGTATACAGATTCCACGAGTGTACTGACTCAATGCATAAAAAACAGCAAAACTATGAATAATGGCGCCATCTATATATATTTTTAGTAACTAAACTTAATATAAGAATATATTAAGAAAATTATATACTATAAACTAAATAGAAATGATTACATTAATTAAAATAATTAAATAGTTATAGCTTTGAAGACATATACTTACATACAAAATTAGCTGGATAGTTATAGTCTAGGCAACTTTGAAAGAATTTTTTATAATTATTAATTCTCAATACTTCTTCAGATACTGAATCATTATTTCTTTTTATATAATTTAGAATGATATTTCTAAAAATTGAAATGTGAAGGGTACTATTCCAATATGGCATTTTTATAACATTAAAAATCCCGAAGTACTGGCTTAACTGTGCATAATAGTTTTCCAAAAGCATTGGAATGCAATAAAAAAGACCTTGGCATTTTGTTTGCGAAGGATTTACTTATTTCAGAGGATTTGTTTATTTATTCGATTTCTCTGTGCCCTCTCCTTACACCATATACGTACGCAGAAAATAATTGTATTTGGAATGAATTGCTGAACTTAACCAGAAATTAAGATATTAATAATAAAGAGTACAAATTATTAAGATAAGTGCTAATTTCCGTGTATAATTTTATATATGACAAGGTCATATCACTGGTAAGTATTAAATTTCTTCTTAACTTAGTTTTGTAAATTAATAATAAAATACATCATGATCTACTGTTGCTGTTGTGTCCTTTCCGAAGGTAAGGAATGAAAGTTGCCAGAGCCTAAGACAAGTTAGACTTCTAAATGATAGATTACGACACCACCTATCTCCAACTGCACAATTTAGGCATCGAACTGGATGGAGTGAACTATATTCTTCAGTCCCTTGAACCCGTGGTTTCTGCTGAGACAGCCCACAAGACTTTTGGTAACCCTGATTTAACGAGCACGTACTCCGTGTGCACTTGGATGATATTTGATAACATCGGGCATCGAACCCAGGTCTTCCGGTCTGGAATCCGATGCCCTAACCACTAGGCTACCCACGGCCTTATCATACACTGATTCATTTATAAGTATCTTATATCAGTGTAAATGTGCATTTTTTTTAAAAATTACATCAGGAAATTTTAGATTGTATACTTTCTGTAAATCTATAATTTTTTTTAAAGAATATTTTGTTTTCAACTTTTCAATATATTCGAGTACTACTTGTAGAGTTATAACACCCACCCTAGTCGGCGTATCCCACAGTTTTGGATACGCTGATATAGATATATAAGATATATCAAAGGTGTCTAACTATTTAAATATTTTTTTTCAATTTTATTATACGCAATTATTTAAATTCATCTGACAAAGAAAATAAGAAGAGATCAGCAATAAAATATGAATTTTTTTCACCATAATTAAAATTAGAGTTGACATTTTCTGACCACACTCTACCACACAAATTACGTATTACTAGCTATTGTGTTCATTTTTATTATTTGTACAATTTCAATTATTTTCAGATTTTGGAAAATATTAATGGTATTTCTCAAAGCAACGAAATTATTACTATCCAAAAGAGAGTTTATAATTAAATAATGCAATTATCATTTAGTTTTTTTATTAAAAAATAAACTAAAATCCTTCCTAAGCGTTTTTCAATATTTAATCAACTGGTCCATTCTTTTGGCGTAGTGATGTATTTAAGCATTTAATATAAGCAGACATCTGTTTGAGTCTAGACAGTGAAATTAAAAAATTAAATAATAGAGAATGTGATGGCATTGTGAGCATTTTCCTTTGCATTTATTTAAAACATTCATCATCGTTTATGATGCATTTGCTAAAATAAAAATAAAATAAAATAAATAAATCAACAAAGTACTGGAAAAGTTGGTAGTTTTCGAAACCTATCAATGCATTAGGAGAGAGGCAACGTCCAACGATGATAATACAAATCAAAAACTCATTTACTAAGCAGATGGTTCAGAATCTAAAACGAACTGAACTATCAAAATGGTAACCAGGTTCTTTGAAAAGAAATACGATTTCATTTTGCATAAAACAGGTTTTTTTTTTTTAAAAACTTGTTTCAGCTGATCGACTGATTGCTGTTTTTGAAAATGTTTGCGAATTGTTTCCGATTATTGTTCAAGCCGATGCTCTCTTACGTCAGTCGTAAAGACGGTGCTCTAGTATATAAGCAACAAATGCCGTTTCCAATTTTTGAAAAATCTGAAAATCAGGGATTGCAAGATAATGGCACAACATCTATGTTGAGGTAGGTTTAAACAAGACGGGCAACATGCGGTGTTGCGTTGCCCTGTAAAAAAATGATGTCTGCAGGGCCTCAAAGATAGAGCTCAGAAATGAAACCCTGGTTGTTCAGAGTACCAAATACGCTAACAAGAAATACCCGGGTCGTGTACACAATAACTGTCCATACCCTCCTAACAGAAGCGGTATCAAATAATACACGACAATATCGAATATAAACATGCCCATGCATTCTTCTCGGGGTCTCAAAAATCGGAAATTTTCATCATGCTGCTGCAAGCAGTGCTGGGACTCATCCGGAAAAATATGAAGTCCTTTCTGCACCAAGTTTCGCCTTTAAGGTATTCGACCGGTTGCGACAGTATTTTATTTTTTTTTTAAATTGAGATATGGAGATTTTTTGTAGTTTTTAGATTTGTTTAGTACATTTTATAAAAAATATGCTAAAATTAAGAAGAAAAAGAAATTATTATTGCTAAAATTGGAAAAAAAAATGAGTAAAAATTGACGAAAAATAAATTAACGCGGCCCTGTCTGTACCAAAAGTTTATCAACAAATTATCAATTTTTCCATTTTATTTGTTATTCTATTTTGAAAGGACTTTTAGGATAAGAGATATTTTAAGTTTTATAAAAACTAGAGCCCTTTATCTTAGTTGTTATATGAAATTTCTTATAAAAACAGCGATTATATTCACATAGGGAACTGTAAATTTTGTAAAAAAAAAAACGGTGATTAATAAATCTGAAGGTTAAAACACTTCTGCTATTATACAGAACATACACACAAAATTTCAGTTAATTATTTTCAAATCTTTTTGAGCAATCTCTCTGGTCCCGTTTGAGGATTTCCAAAAAACCCATTTCCAGTAAAACACGCTTTAAAGTATGACATATCTCTTGCTTAAAGTAATGCCATCTGCTCTTACTAAAATACTTATAGTTTTTATTCTAGAGAGCGGAAAACACACAATAAATTTGGTATTTTTATAAAGCTAATAAGATGTCCTTTAAAATAAAATCACAAAAAATTGTCAATTTTTAGGGAAATTCACAATATTAAGGTAGTCGGATACCTTAAGCGTACTACCCCGTAGACACCATTCTCCATACTATATCACCGAGAGAATGCCGAATTAATGGTTACCATGAAGGCCGTCAACATTTCTCCTTACGTTGTCGCACAATCTGTGTGGATATTTGTAACGCTAAAAACAATCCCGTTTCTTGATTAAATTTCCATGACGGAGGTGCATGATTCTGTAAGGTGGATTTTAAAACTAATGAGAGTAGCAATGACGCGAAGCGATAAACAATACACTTGTGAGGCCATCATGTTGTCACATTTTGAATTTCGACACAAACAGATAGATTTTTTTTCTTATTTGAATAAAAACGGTTTTATCTTTAAAATTCAAATCAATATTTTATTTGATGTTTCTGCAGGTAGCTGTAATGTCGACAAATAGTTCTTGCATACAGACCGGGGACCATTGATAGTACTAAATTTACAATAACTGTGTACATGGAGGAAAAAAAAACGTAACAAAATCTCTCTCTCTCATTGTGCAAACATTTATTTACCTTCAGAGGAAACATGGAGGAAACAAAACTGGAGCTTTATATTCAAAGCAAAAGTTTAAAGTTGAATACTCGAGAGACTTCAAAGAAAATATTATACCTTACAGTGATGGAAATTATAAACTAAATATAGCCAACAAGGGCAGACCATCTTTTACATTTAAACTAGTCAATCTACTCAGCCTACCCTAATATCTATGAGAAATACACGATAAATCGTTTTTAAAAGAAATATTTAATGAAGTTAAGGATTAATACATAAGTTAAACCCCATGAAAAATAAATCTCGACTAAGTATCTGACCTGCAACTGTGGCTTAAGCCCGAATGTGCTACGAAAAATAGGTTGAATAACGGTAAAAGATACACATCCATGGCCTAGATACATATAAAATTAGTATAGAAAATGAGCCACCGAAGAAGTAATTTATAAAACAAAAGCCAACAGATTTGTTGACAACTGCGTGATATTTACTTAACTACTTAACTATGATTGATGATTATACTCGTCATGGAGTTGATGATTATACTCGTCATTGGACTCATCATGGATGGATGTCATTGGACTCATCATATGATTATGCTCATCATGGATGATTATACTCGTCATTATACTCGTCATTATTTTTCATGCGTGAAAAGTAGTGACCACTGGTCATTTAAATCGGAAAATTTGAGTAAAACGAAAAAAGATTATCAAATTTCAAAATGTTTTGAATATTTTGAGTCCATTGCAAAGTAAACATATAAAAATAATAATAATAATAATAAATGAAAAAAACATGAAACAAATTGGATGAGATCTTGCGTCCCTGTATGCACTAGCTGTGTGTGTGAAACAGCGTTTTCGTTAGTAAAAGTAATTTATTTATGTATGATGATGAAAATGTTTTATTTATTTATTTATTTATTTGTTGACCTAAAAGGTTAAAAGGCTATAGCAAAAAAAAAATTGGTTTTTACCTATTTTTTAAAACATGTCAAGACATGTTAGCAAGATGTCATTCTTTAAAACGCGTTTTACTCTAAATGTTTTTTTTTCCTTTCGAAAATGAACAAACGGGCCAGCAATTGATAAAAAAGTTTTGAAAATAATTAACTGAATTTTTTTGTATATGTTCTGTTTAATAGTAGACGTGTTTTAACCTTCAAATTTATCAATCACCGTTTTCTTAAAATTTACAGTCCCTGATGTGTAATACAATCACTATTTTTTTAAGCAATTTCGTATAATAACTAAGATAAAGTGATCTAATTTTTATAAGAATTAAAATATCTCTTATTCTGAAGTTTATTTTAAAAATGAATAACTTAGCAACACACCAAAATTGAAAAATTGAAAATTTGTTCATCAACTTTTGGTACACAATGAGCAAGGTTTATGTTATATTTTTGTAAATTTTTACTAATTTTTTCCCCTTTTTGTACTAACAATTTATTTTTCTCTTCTTAATTTTAGCATATTTTTTTAAAAAAAATTTAGTAAGAAAATATAAAAAGAGCAAAAAAAAAAATCCCTCATACCTCCATATTTTTTCATTATAAAAGTTGACGCATACCTTAAATTAACTCGTACATCCATTCATTGAATCCGCTGCTTCTATTATTTCATGTACATAAGAAATTACTATATCACGTATAAGTTTTACTAAATGCATCCAAAGGTTTTCAAACCTATTAAACTTAGCAGTATTGGCTCAATAAACCTGTGTGATGTATATCCTATATATATATATATATATAATCAAGCTAAATGGTTAAACACACATTTCCTTACATACTCCCAATTTGCTACAATTTATTTATTCAAGATATATTTTTAAACTTATTTCAATCTAACACATCTTTTTAAAAGTTGTTACATCCGCTAATTGTAGTTCAGTTCTTATATAACGTGTCGCCAGATTGCGCTCTTCTATCTGGGCATTGAGCCAAACTTTGTTAGAAATTTGTTTTGTTCTTTCACTTCTGAGATTAGTGCAGCGTGCGCATATGGCTGCATTTCAATACTTCTAGTTTCAATACAGTTTTGAAAATAAACACATTGGTTATCTTCCGCCGTTGTTCCTTAGAACTCTAGGAAATTTTTCAAAACTTATTGTTTTTTATAGGTCAGGATTATTGTTAATATCAGTAATTATTTCAACACTTGAATTCATTTTATTATAGTGTAAAGAAACGTGAACTGTGTTAGCTCCCAATTATTAATATTGTTAATTTGAATTTGAGTGTTCTTTTGCTGAGCTCAATTGAACATTTCAAGAATACACAGTGAATTTCAATAATTTAACAGAATTAAATAAATTTTATTAATAACAATTTTACATTAATATATTTTTAATTCTAAAAAAATAGTCGCAGCTTTGGACGAAAACCCTAAAGAACAAATATTGAAGTAGACTGGTTAAATATCTAGCAGATTTGAGATTTTTACTTATGTGTTAGGCCGCTACCATATTTCACGTTTTGGAGAATCGTTCAAGATATAGATATTCCAATTATGAGAAAAGTCATGGTTTGTGGAACGAATTTGGATCAATGGAAATTAATTTAAAAGAAGCACAACTAAATATACATTCTGGCATAATAAAAACACACACACATCTATGCTAATATATAATACTTATAAATGTATCACATAATACTGCCAAGAGCGTAGCTACCGCCGGATCAATTTTACAGGACCCTCAAAATGCTGGGCCATACATGTAATATTTTAACACTTTAAAATAAGATTTATAAACAAGATAATTTTTTCTCTTAAAAAAGGGCCCCAAAGAATTTTGGTACAGGATCCAATAAGGACTAGCTACGCTACTAAATACAGCACAATATAATTGATAATTGATTTAACATACTTACAACATAATACTTATCCTATTAACTATTATACTAACATAGCACTTATTCTATTACTTATCAGCTATTTTCTTAAAATATCTATTGCTTTTTTTATCCAATGGGGCTGCGGATTGGTATTATTAGCATTGCAGACCTAGTACATCCCCAGGAACTGGTATCACTCTTTAGTGCGGCGCCATATAGGCGGATACCAATCGTCGCAGGTAATTTTCACACCCTCCTCTACAGAGGGAGGCACCTGAGCTCTGACGATACGAACTTGTACAAGGATTTAATTATGCCGAGAGCACCCAAAACAAACAGACACTCTAGGGATCTTTTACATACCGTATAATCATACGACATGGCCACTGTCCATTTTCTGCATCACGAAAATCCACTGACTTAGGCCAGGGTTGAGCCGCAACCTTGGGTGAAAAATGTTAGTGATAAACCAACCACACCACCCAGCCGGCTAAAAAAACTATTTAAAATATCTATTAAAAATATCTATTATCAAAGGTAACATATACAAAATTTAATATTTACCTTGTTAAAGTAGGATTTTTAATTATGATCATTCTGAAGATTTAGAGTCAAACTCTCTCTATGTTATTTTGTATTGAATACACTGTTATTGTATGTAGATGGGCTTGATGAAAATTATGATTAATAAGGTGTCGCAAATATTGAAAGTTTGAGAAGCATTGGGTTAATACCATTTCAGATTTTGCTAGTAACATTGGGAACAACCTATTTTATGATGAAATGATGAAATGGATAAATATATTTTCACCCCAAATTTTCTTACCTTAAAGTCAATATTGATAAATCAGTAGTGACATAAGTGCAAAATATTTATAAAAAGAAAACTGTTAATTTTTGAAAATAAGTAAGAGACACTTCGTCATATATAATTATAAACCTTGCTGCATTTAATAAATTGTGGAAAAATTGCAGATATTAATAGTAAACCCCTGGAATAATGAACATTATGAAGTCTTTCGAAATGATTTTTAATTTAATGTTTTATTATGGGAGATGTATAATGATTGAAGACAAAAGTGAAATATGAATTGCCTCAGACGTAAACATTTATTACAGCTAATGGAAAGACAATGAAATGGACTCATTGACATTTTTCCTTCTTACTCATGGACCTATAATTTCAAAATAAAGCTAATACGCTTTTGCAAAAAGCGTGTTAGCAATTATCAGCCCAAAACAGTTGTTGTTGTGGTAGTCGTGTCCTTCCCGAAGGGAAGGAAGGGAAGTTGCCAGACATTTTGGACTTCTACACGATAGATTGCAGCACCACCTATTTCTACCTCTACAATTTTAGCATAGGCAAGAGCTGAGGGAAATATTCTTCAGCACCCTGCACCCGTAGGTTTTGCAAGCTAAAAAAGATGAATAATATGATTAATTAGAAAAGTAGAAGCTACATTTTACAAGTCAATCGCATCGATGATTTTCTTCAATTGTTCAAATTGTATTGAGGGTAATCGACTATAATAAACGTTTTTCTCTTTTACATATTATTTTTCCATCAAAGAGCTGTCTAAAAGATTTTTTTTTAATTTAGATTGATGACCCAATT
The DNA here is from genome assembly GCA_019973975.1 of Trichonephila clavata. Classification (NCBI taxonomy): domain Eukaryota; kingdom Metazoa; phylum Arthropoda; class Arachnida; order Araneae; family Nephilidae; genus Trichonephila; species Trichonephila clavata. The sequence continues at coordinate 32,073 of BMAO01014296.1, forward strand.
TTTTTTATAAAGATACATTTTTTGTCTCAAGTTTAAGAGATGCATACTATAATTAAGTTATTTAAGGGGATTAAGCGATTTAAGCAAAAAATTTTAATTTAAGGATCTTAAAAATTTTTATTGTTCCCTCATATGTGCGTATACAATGTAAAACAGATTTGGTGCTAAAAATTTAAAAATATATATATAATTTAATTTTCTAAGGAAGAATTTAAAATTTGTGAAGTGAATTTAAAATCCTACTCCTCCTACAGAGATTTATGTGCAGGCATAAAATTTTATTTACAAGTACGACAAACTATAAATAACAAAAGTTAGTATGTGTTTTGCGGTAACATGATTGGTATTTGTACAATATTTCTTTTTATGAATGGTTATTGAAAACTCAAAAAAATGTACAAATTCTGTGAGCTCAATTACTTTTTTTTAAAAAAAAAGTATTGCTTTGATTCAAAAATGCATGCCAACTTTTGTTACAGTACTATTATAGCAATAGGTAAAAAAAAAATTCAAAACACTAGACACAACATAGAAAAAAAGCCTTAGCATTTTAAATGAAGACAAACAAGTTATTTTATCTTTCTGAGATAAGTAAGTTTACAGTTTTGATTTGCCATAGGGATGTGAATAAAAACCTTTATAAATGTGAATAAATGTATATATATGTGAATAAAATATATCATATCATATTCAATATATCATATAAAATATATCATCATATATAGAATATCATAATTCTGCGGTTTTTTAAGTTTAAAGCTTTTAGGAGGTTATAGAAAAAGTACATAAAGAATAATTTAGGCTAAAAATATTTAATTTGATTTTTTGACCGACTTTTTTACTGAGACATATTGTGTCCCCTTAAATAAAAAAAATTAATCAGAAATAATAACTCACGTAGGTAGTTAAAGAAATCGCTTTACTGAAATGATATTCTAAATTAACCTTTAACATTTTAAATCAACGTTTCTCAAATTGTGGGTGTAGCTTTTAGGATGGCATTATAAACCTTTGAGGGGGCTGGCTGAGCATATCAAGAGGTCGAAAACAAAGTATTTAAAGTTTACAAATTTAATGAAAGGAAGGGGGAAAAAATACATTCTGAAATGACAAAAGTAAAATACACTTTTATACTGATATAATATTCTTATAAATGCATCAAATTCACAATGTATTTCATAATAAATTTTTCATTATTTGCTTAGGAACAAGATTAATAATTACTATTGAACTCATGGGCTTTTCGTATACAAATATAAATATATATATATAATATATATATATATATATATAATTTAATACTTATCTTCATAAGTTGTTCAATTTATAATTAAAATCGTTTTGTAGTTTTACGTCAAAGTACATTATTATTGCATTCAATTATTTCTTATTATATGGATGGGGTACGATTAAAATTACGATTGAAAACTGGATCGTAAATGTCTGAAGTTTGAGAAGCATTGCTTTAAATAAATAAGTACCATATTTAGAAAAAAAATCAAGACATATTTTTTTTTCTATTCCTCATTCCTCTTATATCAACGAAATCATAAATATATCATTGATATAATTTGTAACAAAAAACAAATCAAACTGTTCATAAGGTGCAATATTTTAATGATTTACATGCACTACTCAAAAAATTGATATATATTGTGGGTTTTAATATAGATGACAAAAGGAATATATATAAAATATTATGGAAGGTGTTACATTATGCATGCATGTTGTGTGCTGATATAAGATGTAAAGTCAAAATTGAATGAAAGAAAAATTCAAATTTTTGCGTTTTAGATGTAAAATGAAAACTGTACAGTTTGTGTACTTGTGGAAAAGAAAAACCAAAATTGTGCAATTCTTGAACAAAAAACTCATTTTAAGAGGTTTATGGTTTCTCTTCAACATAAGTCAGTTAAGTATTCTTGGATACCATTTTCCTATAGCTACTTTTTATTAACAGAAAACACATACATTCATTGGAGAAGCGTAAAGTGATTTTACAAGTATTTCATCAAATGGTAGACACTTTATTAATGTTTTTGATTCTTACTATGCTAAATAAGGGGCAGTTGACACAGACGGGTGATTAGAGGCTTTGTCCATATGAAGCTCAACTTTATCAAGGTCTTTTCTATAGAAGGCTAGAATGTCTTCTTTCAAAATTAGTTCTGAAATATTCTGCTGATAATAGAGTGAATTACTTCTGGCTTTACTTGAGACTTTTTGATATATAATTTGTCGCTGTAACAAAATCCTGCAATTATCATAAGCACCTTTGGAAACTATTTTGTACTATTCTACGGGTATTGCCGTCAATTGAGCAATAGCAAATTGATTTTCTTTTACTTCATTTACTTAAATATATCTAAGCCTCACTGAGTGTTACCACAAATTTCCCTTAACGATCACATTTGGAAAGCAACCCTCTTACTCTGGTAGAATGGGTTTACTTATGGGACTGCTTGTATGTGACCAAAAAAAAATTCTGTAGATATTTAGTTTGAGCAAATGATTATGTGTTCAGGTATCTCCTTTCCAGCTGCAAAGTACTGGAAGCAAGAAGATTATCTCTTATATCACTAAATTTCTTAAAATACAATTTTCTTTATACGTCATTTCAACTTCATTTTCTGATGCTCTAGCCAACGTTTGCATATTCCCATACTTTCCATTATTTATTTGTTTAGTTTTTAACATGTACCTTTTATTTTTCAAAAGGAAATTCCAATGGTACCTCTTAAAAAGAAAATTTATGTTATAGTCTATTTTTTGTAGAAATGTGTAACTAAAATATATATCTTTACATAATTTTAAAATTTATATCTTGATTAAAATGAACAAATAATTATTCACTTTTTTGCTCCTTTATGGGAACAAATATTACAAAGAAAATATTTTTTCAGAGAAATTTATCATCAGTAAGAAAGTCGAAGCTTAAAGGATTATCCATGGAACAATAAACCTCTATGCGCCTACGAAAACATAAATGAAATGTGTTGGAAAATAGCAACGT
>BMAO01014297.1:0-20388 GCA_019973975.1 Trichonephila clavata
TTCTTCTGTAGTGTTTTTGGTTTTAGATTTAATATAGTCATTTCTTTCCCAGCTTAAGAATCTCTGATGACTTACATCACAGAAAGTCTTAAACATGAAAAATTGAAACAGAAAGAAAATAAGCATAAATATATACGAAGCAACCTTACATATAGTAAAAATTATGACATTATTGAACCCAAGAAGCAACCTCAAAAAAAAAAAAATCAAGGTCTAATTTTGACGAAAATACCATAAACAGCTCAGAACAAAAATAAAATATGTCAGAAAATGTCATATGTAAATAAAAATTCATATTAGTCTTCGTGTTCTTACGTATTAGGCTCCCTTCACACCAAACGATTCCGAGTCTGTCGTGATCACTCCAATTCACAGCGATTCTGAATGAACCAAGATTCACCTTCACACCGCCAACCATTCTTCCTTCACGTGGCCGATCATTCTTACAAGCGTCTAGCCCCTCAAAAGCTAGTTTCCTCCCTGGTTATCTGCGCATAATTTAGCGCATGTTTCCTCCCTGAAGATCTGCGCAGATTCACGCGCAGCATATTTATCTCAGAAAGCTGGGCATGCAGAACAGAATCACCAGACGCTATCAGTTACTATCCTGTGAATTGTCGGAAACCAAATTACTGGTAATTAAACGTGGTAAACAGACAACAGATGTGGTGACATCAAGAAGAAGCAAGACCTTTCAATAAAACAAAAGCTTGCTAATACTGCGTAAGTTAAATATTTAAGCATTCACTTTTTAATATCAATTCCTGTTTATATGTTACTTACAATGTATAACTAAATGATGAAATGCACCTTTCTTGCAGGGATCATAGTAAAATGAGAACAGCGTGAAAATAGGTTACTTGAAGAAAGATGAAAATATACTATGTAAGTAGACTTCATTAGCATTCTTTTTAACATCCATTCATGTTAAAATGCATAAAGTGTTCGCCCACTTAAAAATTTGTAGAAATCTTACTTTAGGCTGAGATTAAAGTTTATAAGGGCATTCATTATATGCATGATTTTAATTACCTGCATGAGTGGGTGATTTTGATTGTGCCGTGGAGGATGTGTTCAACACTAGAGTTATTGTACTCAAAAGCATTTTTAAAGGATTTTTATAAATGAAAATATCTTATGTTGCTTCTTGATTTCTGCAGTGCTGTCACATACAACAAAAAAAAAAACTTTTGTTTGAATCTTGACTTGTTTTCTTTAAAATATTCCATTTTATTATTGTTCTAAAAAATGGATCGTTGTTATAAAAAAAAGCTTTGGAAAATTGATTATTTTTCACATAAATCAAAGTAAATCTGTACAAAACTGTTCCTCTTTTAATGGGGAAGTATGCAATAAAGCATTTTAATGACTATAATGCCAAGAAAATGAGACTATAATGAATAGAAAACTAGCCAAGTAAAGAAGTCAACTCGAAGAGTACTGAGATCAGCCGCATTATTGGAGCAATGTACACTGTTGGCCACCGTAAATGCAACACCAAGAAAGACAAGAGATAGCTCAACAAAATTTATTTTGTAGATAACATGTTGACCAAGTATCAAATGATTAAATTTATAGACTTCTGTGAAGTGTGGTTCCTGCCAGAGTAGCCGCCATTGTTGGAGATCACCGCTGCCACACGCCTCGGCATTGATTCAAAGACACTTTGGATGTGTTCTTGGGGTACAGCAGACCAAGCAGCTTCCACACGTTGCCAAAGTTGATCTGGTGCGGCAGCTGGGGGGGTGTAATCTGGGTCAATCGTTGAGCAACCATGGACCACATGTTTTCTATCGGCGAAAGATCCGGAGAGCAAGCCGTACAGGGAAGCAATTCAATCTGGTGATTGACGAAGAACCTTTGGACAATGCGTGCCACGTGTGGTTGCGCATTATCCTGTTGAAATATGGCTGTGGCCAAGCCCTGAAGGTAAGGAAGGACAACTGGCTCCAACACCTCGGAGACGTAGCGCTGGCTGTTTAAAGTACCGGCAGTGCGTATTAGAGGATTGCGAGAGTGATATCCAATACCGCCCCATACCATAATACCCCGTGCAGGACCAGTGTGGCGGTGCAAAACGCAGCTGTTCAGCATTCTCTCTCCACGGTGTCTCCAGACTCGAATCCGACCATCGTGGTGTTGCAGACAGATGCATGACTCGTCAGTAAAGACAACTTTGTTCCATTCTGCTGCCCATATCCTTCTTTCATCGCACTATTGGCAGCGGAGTTGTCTGTGGTTCTGCGTCAAGGGTACACGAAGCAATGGACGTCTTGTGGACAGACCACTTTGCTGTAAACGGCGTCGAATGGTACGCACAGACACTGAATGATGCGTTACAGTCTCAATGTTCTGTGCTATGGTTCGTGATGTGACTGAGCGATCCGTCACTGCCATGTGCACGATTTGCCTGTCCTCACGTGAAGTGGTGCACTGAGGTGGATGTGATCGACCATGTCAGTCCGTCGTACCCTCCTGCATCCAACGGTCACCTATCCGCATTACAGTTGTTTGGTTTCGTCCAACACGACTACTGATTTCCTTGAAAGATAATCCACAATCTCGGTAGGCCACTATCCTTCCTCTGTTGAACTCGGATACTTGACCAAAAGCTGATTGCTGTTTTCTACGAGACATAACTGATCGTTTTTTGAAAAAAGCACAAGAAAAACACAGTTGCCGAATTTGAAATCGTCGAAATCTCCAAGCCTTAAATAGCACTTTGAGGTGGCACCACAGGTGTGCGAGATGTGTGTCTGCACTGAAATTCTAATCATTTGCATATCTCACCTCCGCTAATCCATGTTGTAAATTTCATGTTATTTGCGTGCTTCCTTCAGGATGTTGCATTTACGGTGGCCAGCAGTGTATTTAAAGATAAGTTTTTGTTAAATTTAAAAAATAAAAATCTTGGATCTTCCTTTGCAAAATCCATAATAAACAAGTCTGAAACATATTGGAATAATGTCCTGTTTGCAGATGAGGATCTCTGAATCAATGAATTCAAGTAAATGGTTAGGTGATCCTAACCTCCTTCGCCCAACCTTTCATAAGATTTCCTACTATCAAAATAATAGTTGTTCCCGGTTTGATCCATGATTCAAGAAGTGTTTCTGCCATCCTGTCGTGTATTACCACCATGAAACAGTGACCTGTCACACATTCGACTCTGCCCAAAACCCATTGTCCTTCTGCAAAATGTCCACTATTATGTTTCCTTTTCCCAATATTGCTCTTGTCAGTTTCAGCAGTTTTACCCTTCCCCCCAAGCTTTTGTATTAACCAGAATAAAATCAATTAACACATCAGATGCATAGCTGCACCAATCGGCAACAGCTCATGAAACAATTCCAAGTTCCTTATAAATTTAATCAAACCAGGAATGTTTAAAGAATTAATTAATTAGAAGTAAAATGGTGGAAATTGACAATTTACTGCCTGTAAAAAGAATTAAATCGGATAGATTTTTTTTTCAGCATGAATTTGCACCGTAAAATCCGCAATAAAAGACTGCTACCAGACTTTTTATGCTGAAAAATAATTTTCATATCACTGCCACATTTTATGATGGCCGATATCAGCAAAATTTTACACGAGAGAATAAAAAGCCTCCTTTTTATGAAAATAAAATAGACCAAAAGTGAGAATTTGGAACACCTTTTGGTCTGTAAAAATTAAAAGAATACCCCTCGTATTTGTTTTTAAAAATATCCTGGTACCCCACCTATAATAGTGGAAATACCTATGTTCAAAAAGAGTAGAACAAAATACACCACCAGAGTAGAGCAGCAGGTGAAGAATAAATGCATTGAAAACGGTAAAATTTGTAAAGAAATCAATTTAAAATTGTCTTAAATTAATAGGGTTATCGCAAAAAGAAAAGAAAATTTAACTATAATAAACGTCATCCCCATGGCAATGACATCACTAAATGATAGAAATATCAAGGTAATAATATTGTAATATTATCGTCCATCTTGGTGAACATATACAACAACTTAGTGTATAGCACTTTTATATCAAACTAGTACTTTAAAAGTTGACCTATTTGTTTTATTTGTTACGGTTTTGTAAAATCTGCCCCATTATGCCCCCACAATCAAAATGAGAGCTTTAAAATAAAGAAAATGATCATGGAAAAAAATTAGATTTCTACATATATCAAAATACTGTTTGTTTATAAGAAATGGCATTCCTTATAAACTTAAAGGGTTGTAGTTCTAGAAATATATTATTTTTTTCTAAAGCTTGGAATAATATCTCGTACAAATTATTTCAAAACATAAGAGCATTATGCACATGCATTTCAGATTTCTTCGTTAAATAGGGTATGTTATATGGCAAATATACCTAAAAATTGCTGCTTGAAAGTATAGATGTATATAATACAACAGAGTTTACAGTAATTGTTTATTTAAGGATACTAAAATTTGTCCTTACGAAGCTGCAAAATAAGTTAAGCGTTTTTACTCAATTTTAATATATGTGTATGAGTAAACTAGCATTTTATTTTTTACAAACAAAAGTGAATTTCATATGTATTACATAATACAGTGTCTTAATAGAATCGCAACCAAGAGAAAAATTTTTTTAATTTTATATTATTACATAACTTTCTAGTTCATTTAGCTCTTTTTATTTTAAAAAGAAAAAACATTGCATTTTAATATTTATAAAAACTTACTTTCTGCGAACACATTTAAGTTGCACATATATAACTTTAATAGCTCAACAACAGGCATACACCATAAATTTATAAATTGTAATCTCTTACTGTAATTAGGAAAAATTTTTGTGAAATATATATAGGTTTATATTATTACTACCACTAACATGTCATAAACTTGAAATTACCAGTGTAGATGAGTTGACCAAACCTGAAGTAAACATAAGAGCCCATAGTGCTGCCAATTTACTCACAGAAATGTATCATGTATTGAAGGATTTTTTCACCTACTTTCATGCTTTGAAATGCTTTCATTACAATCTATTTCAAAATATCTGCATGAAATAATATAAGTTAACTTTTGTTGACATTGTTTATACATAAAAATTAATGCATTTGTTTTTAAAATTTGGAAAGGTTTGTGTAATGTAATGCTAAAAGTTATTGTTAAGTGAATATTTGTATATTATAGTATCTATTGATAAATCTGAATTGAAGCTGTCATTACCATTGTTTGAATTCTTTTAAAATTATGATATATTAGTAAATAAACATGTAATGTTAAATTACTATTTTTATTGCAGCTGAATTTACCAAATTTCTGTATCCTGCAGTGCATCTATATGATGGTATTTGCTGTAATAGAATTCAACTGTTCTCAATTAAAATACAAGGCAAGAATTGGGTCAAAAAGGATTCAGATACTACACAGGATAAACAACACCAAAATGCGGTGGCCATTTTCCATTTAGTGACGGGATATGACTGCCTGGGAGACATTGCATAGGAGTTTATCATTATCCTTACTGTCGCCACTGTAATTTAACAGAGCCAATGAACAGAAAACATCTCCAATGCTGCAAGGCCTTCCAAGGAATTTCCTTGATATTGGCATGCTAGAGTTAGTGGGGTGATGAGACTTCAGTCACTTCTATGTTTTTTTCCCCTCGTGTTTTTCTGTTTTTTCCTTTGTATTGTATTTCTGCTGATTCACCACCATTAAAAATAAAAAAGAATTTGACTTTTATTGGAGATTGTTTTTCTAACTGCTGTGCAAGTGTTAATCTAGAAAATTCAGTACTTGCATATTATGCTGTCAAACAATTTTGCCAAACAAAAAATTAACTAAGCACTATCACACACACATCATTATTATTGTCTTCCAATGTACATAGGAACGATTTCTACTATTGGCTGTATATCAAGACATTTGGTGATGCCTTTTGATTTGATGAAATTGGTTGTTAGTATAATATTTAAGCTGTGAAATTTGTATGTATTTATGTTTAATCAATATTATGAAACTGTACCTAATATCAGAAACAGATAAATTTGAATTACTGGGCATTGAACACTTATATCCTGAATTTAAAAAAAAACTTTAATATTATTTAATGCGGCTTGGGTTAATGCTCAAGGATCAACAGATGTTTCTTTGGATACATTGGCAGCACAAAAAAATGTTTTAACTTTTCATAGAATGTTTGACAGTGGTTATCAAATATGTACATATTACTTGTTTCCCATTTATCCCCATAATATTCTCGAACAAATATCCCAAAAATATCAAAATAACATTTAATTGTATATTTACAAGCACTACTAAGATAAAGTTCACCATCAAATATTCATTTCATGATGTTTAATAATTACAAAATTATTGTTCAATTGAAATTCGTTTGCAATATTGTTTAATATCGCAAGAGAAAAAGCATGTTTATTCTACCATCAGCTATGTATATCTATGTCTTGTACATATGTTATATTCAAATAACATATATATATAGGGATAAATTTATTAATTTTCATTTTGATGCATTGTATACATTTGATCATTAATAAATTATGTTTGAGGTATCAAAACTGCCTTTTTGTTCAAACACAGCAACGTGTGAATGGGTACAACTAGTATATTATATAAAAAACTGTTTCTATAATTTATATGAATAAATCTGTATAAAGAGTACTTCCCAGTTCCCTAATATACATTAGAAAATGTTAAACCATACTCTATAAATATTTATTTAGCATTCTGTTCATGAATAACATTCATGGGTATTTTTAGTTAAGTTTCAACTGCAAGTTTAATTTTTGAATTCACCATTGATTGATCTTTGCAAAAATTATTAGCAATTGAAATACAAATTTGTCAATATATCCCAAGATCATAATTAAATTTCTGCATAGTGCTAACTAAAGTGTTCAATCAATTACAGTGGCATACACAAACCTCTCTTATGGGAAAGAAATCATGATAATTCTAAAAAACACAGATGTAAGAGTGAAGGAGTAATTATGGTGAAAATTTAAATATCTTGGGGAGAGGGGGTAAACCCTCCCCTTGTGTATGCCACTGATCAGTTATACACAAAAGTATCACAATCTATCAATTTTTTTGACTAACTTATTAATCTTACACTTTAACTTCAGACAAGAATATTCTGGAATGCTTAGGGAAAAAAATTCAAAAAGAAATTTATATATGATGGTACATATATCGTGCATGAGGAATGTATGATGTTTATGCAAAATGAAAAATAAATTTTATCCCATTTTTGTTAATGTTCATTAACTCAGTTATAAAAAAAAACTTCCTTTAACTACAAATATTTGTACTCAAATGAAAATTTAATTATTACGTATTGAGCTTGAAAAGTAGTTAACGTAATGTGTCTTGGATAATAGCCAGCAAAACCCCGTTTCCTAGTTTGATGATGACATTTTGACTGGTAGAATGAAACTTACTCATTGAAATCAATGACTTATCTCAGAAAGAAAAAAAAACTCTTTTATCTTAGTTTAAAATGCTGAAGCATTTTTCTATTGCGCCAAATGCTGTCACATTTTTTTTTACTTATTCTTTTTGTACATGTTACTAAAGTTGGTCTGCATTTTTTAATCTAAGCAATACTAATTTTTAAAAAATAGTTGGATTTATAATTGACATCTTTTTTAAGAAATTTTCAATATGCATTCAGAAAGAAAAAAAAAACCATTTCACAAATATCAGTCATGCTAGTAGAAAACCCATACTAACTTTTGCTGTGCATAGTTTGACATACTTGCAAATCATATTTCATGTGTGTGTTCATCAATTGTTGTAGGAGGGAGTAGCATTTTGAAATCCCTTCATAAATTTAAAACTTTTCTTTAAATGGTTAGTTTTTTGCATTTTGAGAACAAAAACTGTTATGTAATCCATATTCATTGGTTACAAGCAAAAAAATTTGTAAAAATCATTAAATCAAGATTTTTTTGTGAATCGCACCATGTCCTCCTAAAGTAGCCAGATTTTTAAAAACAAATTTGAGGACTAATCAGCGTATCCTTGAATTAAAAAAAAATATTTTTATTTTATTCTTAGCAGTTGCAGAAGCAATTGTGGCACATTGAGTGCGTAATATCAGTTTACCCTTATCAAGTTCATTAATTTACATGGTAAATTTCAACACACTTTTTTTTCTGTTTGTAACCAAAGGCAACAAATGATAATTTTCCAATCTTAATACTCTTACAATACATTCAGTGGTATATGTTAAAATGATTATAATGCAGAATTGAGTATTAGAATAAAAATTCTAGTCTAGCGCATCTTTAAATGTATGTATAATTAGATTTATTATAAATTTCATAATTAGGCATTATTGTTTTTAAATTGATTTCATTATTATCACATGCCAAAAGCACCGTACTATTAAATCTTAGTTTCCAAAAGTATTAAACAACTAATAATTGATATAATAGTTTGTACCCCTCATTTGTCTGTAGCATCGGTCTTCAAATTGTGTTCCACACAACCTTGGAGTTCCACGAAGCATATCCAAGAGTTCCATGAATCATTACATTTGGTCCCAAACACACACAGAGCACAAGCTCATCTTAGCTATTTAAATTCAAAATTTTATTTATATTTAATAACTTTTTTTTTGTAACTAACTTTTATTATAATAAAAATTATTTTCTTTATATTGTGAATATTCTATTCTTTAAAATCCCGGGTTCCATGAAATAATTTTATACACATTAGAGCAAAATTTTGTAAAACTCAACAGTTTGCTAATGGGAAAAGCAGCTCATTTAATATATGAAAAAAACACCTATACGAGAAAATTTCCAAAAGAACACCTGTAAGAGAATATTTCACAGGAGAGAACTAATCATGAATGGATAAAATGATAAATCAGTAAATTTGCCAGTCAAGGAGAGGGAACAAGAGATTTATCATTAAAATCTAAATTTAATGAAATACAGCTCCTAAATTTTAGGTTGCACACAGGAATTCTTACTCAGCCATAAACATTGTTAAGCCATTCAAAACACTGCAGTTAAGTGAAAAATATTTCTCAATGTAAAGGGCAATATATATTTACAAATTTAACGCAGAATATGAAATACGACTACTGATAACTTCAACAGAGTTAGATTTTAACGGTTTGTTTGAAAAAGAAATGCAAGTACATCCCAGCAACTAAATATAATGCTTAGGTAGCTGGCACTGGGAACACATATTCATATCACTAAAGAGTAACTTTTATTAACATTATATATTGAAACTTTTTAATGACAACATCCAATATTTTGCTTTAATTGTTTTTACACAGTATTTACAACATGTTGATTTACTTTAAATAGTATTTTCAGATATATTCTAAGAGTGTGTGTGTGGAAGGGGGTTCCCCAAAATACCTCATTCTAAGGGTTCTGTGAGTCAAAAAGTTTGAAGACCATTGATTTATTGGAGCCAAATCTTCCCTCATGTTCCATCATTTTAAAATTTCCTAGGAGGACATAATCTATGCTATATTTTTCAAACATGTATGGAATTATTTGAACAAAAGCTTCAATTGTATTTCTTAGTGCTTGAAAGGTTTGTGAGGACTAAGCCTGGGAAATAGTAGTTCAGTCTCCAGTTTTTAAGCCACAGTATCACTTTTGCCAAAAACTTGACTTGAGGAGAATCAGCATCTCTTATAGAGAATTTCTCTCTCTATCATTAAATCTTTCTCCTTTATACCAATGATGTTAGATATTGATTTTATTATTTCTCATTTCCTGTCAAAAATATATTATTTTGATTTATTCTTTCCCTTCTGGTAATAATTTTAAGATTTTTATTATAAAATAGAATATATATAAAAAAAAGTTAAGATTTCTATTATTTATGTTAATAATTACAACCACAAAATAAAAATGTAGCTGCATGTGAGAATTCACAAAACTGTGGTTTGATTTTTAAATTGTGCTGAGATTGTGTGTTATGCAGTATTCAATTAGTTTGAATTATTAAATTAGGGTTGAATTATTAAAAAACTACAAATATTAAGTATAGAATATTGCTTGCTGAAATATGGGATCAATTGAGTTTCACCAAAATTTTTCCTATATTAAAACTATTGGTAGTAATCTATTGATTAAACAATATCAAAATCAATCAATCAATATTTGCATGGACAACATTTAACATTGTTGACCTTGTGGAAAAGGAAGATGAACATAGACTTCCTCATAATCGCAATACTTAATCTATCCTGAACATCAGAGATAAAGGTTCACAACCCAGTACTGATTTTTTACATCATGCATTGTTTCTGATCATTTTTAGGATCAGAGTTGCAATTATATTTCTATTTAAGAGAAGTTCTGATGAATGAAAGTATTATATGTACATGAGACCTGACACATATAAAATACAAACACTTATAGGCAGGGAAGGAAGATATTTTTAGATTAGATGTTAAGCAGAGTTCTCAGCACAAACTTAGTTCAAAAAGTATCCTTTTTTTCTCAAAAAAGTTGACCCAACATGTGAAAAGGCTATTATTAAAACTTACATTTTTTCAATGGATGTGTTAGGATTCTTTAGTGGGGCTGTGGGTGAAATTTTTGTGATCCAATATAATTTTTAAAATTGTATTATTGTCTGCATTCTGTGAAGTTACTGTAGAAGTTTTGGTCAGTTTCCTTTTCTTTTTTGCATTTGAGAATCTTTGGGGTATTATATTTTTATTAGGTGGAACATCTTTATTAGCAGTTGGAAAATGTATTTCTTGTGCATTTAACATATCAACAGCTTCTAGTTGTGGTGGTGCTGATTTTAGAATCCTGTCGAACACATCACATTGTTTGTCTGAATTTAATGAATCTATTAGTTTTAAACACTTTTGTCGAAGTTCTACCTTTCTGTGTTCAAGTGAGAGGGTTTGTGATTTTTTTTTTGGTTACTTCATTCAATATTAATTGATTTTCTTCATCTATAATAAGTTGAGATTCATCATGTGTTGAAATAGTTGTGTTTTTAATAAACTGATGTAAATAATGTATATGTTTGCACATATTCCACCTAATTGATGAATCGACACAGCTGCATATATATCGGTGAATGCATATGTTGCACTCAGTGCACTGTATGCGACATGTACAAGTTTCGTTATTTGTATGTATTGTGTATAATTCTGTATTACATGTTGATGAAACTGACCACCCATTCTCATTCTCTATCACTTGTAAAGATAGTGTTTTACTAGTTTTGTGTCTGATTCTCAGATCTCGTATCTTACTTGTCAATTTTCCTTTATTTGCCGTAATTAACCGATCAATCATTTTGTCTCTTACAAATCTCATAATGCCATGTACAGCCTTGTCTAATCTCTTAACATTTTTTCCGTGAAGATAAATATATTTTAGTGTGCGGTGCATTCTTTCTATGTGCATGTTTGTATTGATGCCACTGTGAAGTCTATAACAGTATGCCCAGCTGGATGTATTATGTAAATAATAAGTTTCAAAGTAATTAGAAAATTCGATAGTGTCAGGATCTTCTTTAAATAATTTTATGGCTGCTTCTGTCAGTGTTTGAAAAGTATGAATATCCCGTTCCTCTAAGAGTGATCTAATAATTTTATATGTATTTGCCTGCTTTTCAGCACCACTGATTTTTTTAAAAATTTTTCTCCAGGCTCTGTCTATATGCCATGCACAAAAAAGACGTTTTTGCGGTAAACCCATTTCAGACTTCCAAGCATTAAAAAAGATTCTGCCATATCAGACATAAAAACTTGTGGTTGTAATGGTCCAACTTTTTCTTTAATATATGAAAAAAAAATAGATAGAACTGGTTGATCGCATCGATTAGAAATTAAAAAAGCACATGGGAATCCTTGGCGCAAATCATCAATTGTAAGTAAAGTTATTAATTCAAAGCCATATCCATTCACGCCATGTGTGCCATCAATACATACACAATCAGAACTAAATTTCTTTAGTATCTCCCCTTGAGCTTCAGTCATAATTATCAAAACAAAATCATTTTCTTTTAAAAATGGATGTTGTATACAAGATGATCCCTGGGTTTTATAAAACAAAATACACGGATTTTCTGAATTTTGCATTTCACGCACCCACATATCTACACTGACCCCATCATTTTCATGTTTCACAGCATTGGAAGACAGATTAAAAGATTTCTCAATATTATGTAGATCTTTTTTTGTAAGTAAATGAACCCTCTCAAGTCCAGCATCTGATATAGAATTTCTAATTTCATCTAAAATATTATCTAAAGGAATTTTTGCAGCTATCTTTGACGCAATAATTTTCCTTTCCCCTGCTGTTAAAAATAAATGACCTATATCATTCTGGTGTCCAATATGTACATTTTGATACGATACTACACATTTGCCATCTGTATGTTGTGTAACTTTTAACGCAGCTGGGCAATAAGCATTTATTTTATTGCTACCAAGGATTTTTAAATAACGCAAACCTTTACTGTCTGAAACAAAATTTCCTGAACGGTGGCATCTGAAATAATAACATTTTACACCATGTGTGTTAATATGTTTGCTACCATAAGAAACAAATTTTGACTTGGTGCGATTTTCAATTTCTGCCTTCCATGCCAAATAATCATTAAATGAATTAAATTCTAGCTCGATATGATTCATATCAATATCGTGAGCATTCTTAAAATGAAATATTATTTCTTGCTTTTCAAACTTTCCATAACATAGAGGACACGTATAATTACCCGTTTGACTATTCGAAGAAGTATGAATTTTATTCAGATGATGTTTAAGATTTTTTTGGCTACTAAATTTCAGATGGCAGTACTCACAATTAAAGCTTTGGGATCGATTAGTTTTTAAAGACTCGATTAATGCAATATTACTCGAGTGTAATTTATTTGCATGGCGTTTCAGGTTATATTTATTCGTAAAAGTTTTTAAACAAACAGGGCAAACAAAATCACTCTCAGCCACACTATAATCATTTGCACAGTCAACCGTATCATTTACCACAGAATCAGAATTACTAGAGAAAACAACAGACTGATTATCACACAAAACAACAGACTCCGAATCACACAAAACAGACTCATTATCACATAAAACAGACTCATTATCACATAAAACAAACTCATTATCACACAAAACACTCATTATCACACAGAAAAGATTGGTTAGCAATCATAACAGAATTACAAGGAGCATCACACAGGTTTTCTCCTTCCACATTTTGATTTAACTTAAAATCAAAAAATCCTTCTGAGTGAACAGAAGTATTTGGCCCTGAAAAGGGCCGTTTTTCTCCTTCCAGATTTTGATTTAACTTAAAATCAAAAAATCCCTCTGAGTGAACAGAAGTATTTGGCCCTGAAAAGGGCCGTTTTTCTCGCTTATGAGTGGAATCCATAATTACCACAGCAAAATATATATTAGGATTATCAGGAATCGCACGCTTTTAAGAGCAGTAAGTTCACAAGTGTAGGGTTAGTAGCAAAATGAACTGGTTCTAGCATTACCCCACGAGGTAACGACGTCATGCGCACAAATATGCGCAGATGATGAAAAGGAGGACTTGCGCGAAAATTTGCGCAGATAATCAGGGAGGAAACTAGCTTTTGAGGGGCTAGACGCTTGTCATTTTTCACTGCAGTTCAAAATTACTAGTCGAGACATCCAAGTTTTCAAACTACTGTCAATGCAACAAATATAGTTTAGAAATGGCCGGAAATTTTTGGCAGAGTTCGCATTTGTAAGATTATATTTTGTACATTGTGTAATATATATTATTGATTTATTTTTTTGTTGATATATGACTTTAATCAACACATGTTTAAATTTTTAAGAAGCTTCAACATTAATTTGTATCCTGTGGTGTTTCATTGTAAATAGATGAATGTGTATATTAAAATTTTTAAAATATTAGTATAAGTGAAATCGTAAAAATCTGTTTTCTATTATATTTATTTGAGAATAAAATAAGAAAATTAAAAATCTTATTATCTTCTAGACTTTTAAAATGCATTTTTATTGAATGTAAAATGTACCGTTTGCATGATATGTTTAAAATTAAACTAATTGTGAGAAAATTAAAACTTGAAAAAAATGTATATAGTTTCAAAATTTTAATTTCGCCCTGAAATTCTTAAAGATGCCAGGATAATTAGGTTAAAATGTAGATATTGCTTTACGAATCGGGCTTATTGGAGAAAATGTGTTGCATTGTAGTTTAAGACACATCAGAATACTCTGTACAGAAAAAGGACATTTTTAATATTTACGAGACATAAATTTGCATCTGAAGTTTTTACTGCGACTATTTTTGTATCAACTAATGCTGTTTAATACCCTGCATATATTTGGAGAGAAAAAAAGCTGCCTTCATATTAATTGCAGTAGATTTCCCACTATTAATAGAATTTATTCAAATCTGTTCAATCAAGAAGAAACGAGAGGCAGGCTGCAAATGAGATATTTTTAATGCCATCCTGAAGGCAATTTTTTAAAATTAAGTTTCAATCGATGAAAAGTTTTTTGTAAAGAAAAGTTACTTTGGTGATCTTGCTGTGTGCATACTAGCACTACTTAATTTTACTTAAAAAGTTATGTATGTAATTTATTTTAAATTCCATTGTTCAATGAAATTGCATATGTATTTATCAATTGTATGCATACCAGAACTCTGCAGTTTTCAATATTTTTTTCCATAGCTTTCAAGCAAAATATAGTTTTTTTCTTCATCTTATGCATTTATTGGATAACATAAAATGTATCGTCAATTTTACTTTTATAAGCTTGTCTTTTTTTATACAAATTTCTAAAAAACATATCTACAATGTAAAAAAAGTTGAATGTATACTCAAACAATTCGTTGTAATTTAATTGGATGAAATGTGTGATCCTATTTCATCCTATAAACATATAATTTTAGATCAAATGGCATTTTTGTTTGAATTATAATTTGATGCTGACTTAAACAAATGAAGATTTTGGTGTGCTTAATAAAATTCACTAGTTATTACATATTTTGCATCTGTAAGTAAAATGCTTTAAATTTGTCAAAAAATAATGGATTATGCGACTTTTACCTTCCATTTTGTCAAACTTTTACAAGCTAGAATATTTACGCAATCTAACCTCATTAAGAATTCCGTGAAAGGCTTAAAAAATACAGAATGAAAGTAAACTTTCTAAAGAAAAGTATATATTAAATGTTCAATAAGAGAGAGTTACTATAATATTTAACTGATTTGTCTGAATTAGAATGATTGTCTCATTTAATTTTAACTGAAACTTCTTTTCGGATAAAAAGCTGTTTCTGTCAATTTTACATTTTCGTAACTTTTCTTTCACACAGAAAGAAAGATTATGATGGTTGTGTAGTTAAGAGAACAACATTTTTGACAAAATAAAATGTTTTGAATGTGTTATTAATATTTTACATATTGTTTTTGAGATTCGTTATAAACACTCATTTGATATAAACATACCATTTGATGATAAAACAGGAAAATTTAACATTTGTATCATTTCAGTTATTGATTTATATATTAAATAATTTTAGGGGAGAGGCTTATAATTTTGTTTCATTTTATTACATAGTCAACAGTGGCTTTTAGATAGGCAAGACTTGCTACGAGAACGCCATCATGATCTT
This sequence comes from Trichonephila clavata, assembly GCA_019973975.1. Classification (NCBI taxonomy): domain Eukaryota; kingdom Metazoa; phylum Arthropoda; class Arachnida; order Araneae; family Nephilidae; genus Trichonephila; species Trichonephila clavata. The sequence goes on from BMAO01014297.1 coordinate 15,605, forward strand.
CAAATTTTCCCAGAAGAGGAATACCAGAAAATGATGATCTTCTTTGCCAATTGTAAGCTTTTAAAGATTTTTTAGGCTTTTTTTTTATTTTCAATTGTATTTGCATAATTTTTATTAAAAAATTATAAAAACTAATTTTACATCTGGCTGCTACCCAGCAAATGGCTATTTAGTGTGATTTCAAAATTGTCCCAAATAGTCCTTTGGTCATCAATAATTTTCTATCCAAAATGAGTGATTATCACTGAAAATATGGGATGTAAAAGAAAGAATAAAAAAAAAGGACGGATGTTTGATGAAGCAGGTAAATACAGTGGAATTAGATACATTAGGAAAAACAATTAAAAAATTGAAATAACAAGAAATATACTTACTTTATTTTTTAATGTAAAATAGTACTGAACATATTATGATTCTCGAGGGGGGGGGTGACCAAATTTAAAGAATGTATAAATGCTAAAAGAAAAAAAAATGTGAAATGCTAGAATTTCTGTAAAAAAAATTAAGTAGAAAGAAAAATAACTGTTAAAAGGGGAAAAGTGATGAATGATTATGTGGAATGAAAACATTATTAAATCATTACTAAAAGTGAAATGGTGGAAATTTACAATTGGAATGTATTTATCACATTTTATAATGGGGTTGAAATCAGCAAAATCTTAACTAGCATTAGAACATGAAATAGATCAGAAGGGGAACTGGGATACCTTTGTTCTATAATTAAATACAGAGCCGTCATATTTTTTTAAAAAATTCCCTGTTACTCATTAATAATTTCTTCAATCTTTTTTAATCCACTGAATATTTGATTGGAAAAAACACAACGAAAGCTAATATTGCTGCATCCAAAAAAGAACATAGTTAAAACTGCAAGCAGTTAAATTAATTTTGGAAAATCAATAGGGTTAATGCAATAAAAAATAAACCAAAAAAAAAATGGCTACTTGTGTATTCACTCTAGCAACCACTTTTGAACAATGTATGTTTTGTGGAAAAATAACAATATCAAAAGTCAAAGTAATTATATTGTTCCCTAGTTGGGGAAAATTTACAGAGATTTGGCTGAAAAATCCTTAGCTGACTAACAACAAATTAGTATGAGTTTTATAATTATGTAATTTTAAGTGGGGGTGGGGGGTACCAAGTTTATATGTCATCAAAAAAATGAGGGGGGAAAGACTTTATACTGTGTAATATTAAAAAATAATAAAATCAAAATCAATTACATTGTTTTTTTTTTATTTTATCATTTTACTGCAATAGAATTGGTTATTTTATATTTTCCATAAAGAGTGTAGTTAATCACTTGAAAAAATTTATTAAGTTGTTTCAATTTGCCTTATGTTTATAGCAAGTTTTGGGTTCCTGTTGATTGAATAGCTGAATATTTAACTACTCGATCATTTAAATACAGATATCTAAAGCATATATTAGATTTCTGTGAGCATTAGTTAGTAGTTTCTTTACAAATAGTTTAATATATCTAAAATCTTTTTTTTTAAAGTTATCCAAGCCTTGGTAGAACAATTAAAAGTCAAACAACAGGTTATTGCCACAGCCACTGTTTATTTCAAAAGATTTTTTGTGAGGTAAGTTTTCAGTAGCACATTACTTTCTTTTTAATGAATCAAATACTTAATAAATGCATTTAAATTGGTTAATTTTTAAAAAATTTGATCTATCTTTCAAATTTATATGCATGTTATATTTGGCTCGGTTTGTTAAATTTAAATTGAATCCCTTTTGTAATTTTCTTTGTATTTCTTCAATTATTGCTTTGGAATTATTATTTTTTTTCAAAAACTAAACAGTGAAAATGTTTTGTTATAAGTAAGGGAATTTCAATGCTACAATTTAATATATATTGTCAGTTTCAACATTTAACTTTTTATCAATGCATCAGCCAATTAATTTAAGCCACCATTGCCTACTTTTTGCTTATTAAAGTTCATACAAATAATGAAGCATGCCTTCAAACAGATCTTAGTATTAATAAAATCTCATTCAGTTCTGTTTAACTGCAAATAAAAATGTAATTTTTAAACGAATTCATGTAGGACCATCATCAATGGCCCTTTTATTACTTTAGAATAGGTTGTTAAAAACAATATAAATTTCTATAATTAGAAAGGGGGGGAAATATTTAAGATGTATTTTTTGACCTGATGAGAATATTTAAACTGCTCATTATATTCATTGAACCAACTTGTTCCATAAAATGTGTGCAACATAAATAATTTTGTGTGTTATGTTACTGCTTCTGGAGAAAACAATGGGTTGAAATATGCGTTAATGGTGTACTCAGATTTGGAAATAAATAGTATTTGTCGGTTAAGTGTTACAGATGCAAGTATATATATATGCTCAAAGAAAATATGATGTATTATAATTTGTTGTGTGTAAATTAAGTTTCTTTTCTTGATAATATTATAAATCTTTCATAATAGTGTATTGCATTTAAATTTTTTTATTAATACAGTAAATGAATGAAAAAAATCATATGATTTTGCTAGTCTACCATGTAATCCCATAATAGATACAATTTTTTAACACTTTTTAACATTTTAAAATTAACTTTAAAAAATTTATTTTCTTTAACCTGAAATATACTTTCCATCATTTCCCACAGTGCTCTCGCATATTGCTGGTAAACGTTTAATGCCACTTTTCCAAAATTCATAAAATAATTCTTTTATAGTACTATTTTAATTTTTTTATGGAGTTTATATTTTTCCTATCCAAATTATTTTTAAAACTGAAATAAATCATAATCAAATGGGGCAGTGGCAAATGTAGTTGGTAGGCCATTGTTTCCCATTTAATGTTTTATAGCCTTTGTAATGTCTTCTCTGTATGTGCATGGCCGCAGTAGCCTAGTAGTTATGGTCACTAGAGTTCTTGTACAGCATGTCATGAGTCTAAGCCTTGTGAGAGGGGCTGATGCACGTTAAATCTGTCGTCGCTCAAAGTCCTCCCATTAGCATGGTGTGGTAGTCTGGAGGAAGAGGTGCTAACTTGGTCTGTCACCAATAGCCCTTGTGTTTCTTTATAGTGTGATGTTAATAAACCCTCTCTCTTTTCTATGGTATAAACATAGTCTTGTAAGAAAAATGCCATCCATCTTGAAACTAAAGATGGTCATTTTTCTTCTAATCCTGACTTAGCCACTCAAGTTACCTGGAGTTGGCCATTTGGTTTGGTTTTAAAAATTCAAAATCATCTTAACTTTTTGTGTACTATCAAAAAGATAATATTGTACATGAGTAAAGATTTTTAACCATTTATCTTTAGGATGCTGGTGTTTCTTCTTGCCCAACCTACAGGTTTTAAAATTCAACTTTCTTTTGCATTTCTCATTACGAATTACTATTTAGTTAAAATGAAGCTAATTCCTGGGACCTGACTGTAAAATATATCGCAAACAAATTTAATGTCTATGCTGAATTAAAATCAGAAAATTTTTGAGAAATTTATTGTTTCAATTTGCTGATTTTTCTGAACTTAATATCAATAAATGTTTGCATAACCAAATTCGAGCTTTCCTCTTAATTTCTTTAGAGTAAGATGAGGTTTTTGATACACGTGATCTACAGGATGCCTTGTTGAGCTCTGTAGATCTTCTAGAACAAGGTTTGCCTAGATTGTAGTTTCCATATCAAAATTTTTGAAGCCACTGCTGCCATTGGCTTACACTTTTTGTCTCTATATATTGCATTATCCATTGTATTGTTGCTTTTATTGAATTCATAAAGGAAATATGTTCCTTTATCACTTCCATTTATACTATAAAAAGTACCTGTTACAATGAAATTGCACTCTTTTCAAAACTTTGATTAAGAATGAAAACAATATAAATTTAACTTTTATGATGCAGGTAATTTTTCTCTTCTGCTTCAAACTTTTATTTCATGCAATTGAAGAAAACCACATTTATCGGATGAACTAATACTTTTTGAAATATTTCTCAGCTTAAGAAATTATGTTTTTAACCTTCTTCTGCACTATAAGTAGAAGAATTTTCACATATTTGATTCATACATGTCTAGAAATATTGTTTATTATTCTTACAATGCTTTGAATATATATGAAAAGATGTTTATGAGTGATATACTTATGAGTTATAGGGCCATGAAGTCAAACATGGCAACAGCTGCAAAACATAAATTATCTTCTGTTGTTTTTATTCAATACCTCCATTTCTCATATTGTTGCCACTAAACATTTATTTACTCTTGAGCTAATACTTTATTTATTTCTTTAAAAACTATTCAAGTAGCTGAATTAACACTCTTCAATAAGAATAATAAATATATAATAATAAGCCACACAGGTTCCTTTTTCACCCTAATGAGAAAAAACTTTTACAAAAACATTAAAAGTTCTGTTGACATTGAAATTTTTACATCTCTCACCTTTTACTTTATGTTCCTCTCCTAGAAATAGTTTGAAATGTATTGATCCTCTTCTGATGGCTCCAACATGTATATTTTTAGCTTCGAAAGTAGAAGTAAGTTTATTGATTTCTCTATATTTATACTGTAATGTGCAATTTTTTTAGATTTTAAATTGTTTTCCTGTAAGATTTTTTTAAATTGTATTTTTATTTCTGATAATTTTGTGTGTTAATGTTTCATGAAATCTTTTTTAAAGAAAACTTTTATAACTATATGTTTTTTAATTCCATGCATTTAGGAATTTGGAGTCATTTCAAACAGTAGATGATTACAACTTGCCAAACTGTTGGTAAGTTTACAATTTCTCATATTACATATTTAATGTAATAT
>BMAO01014298.1:0-92427 GCA_019973975.1 Trichonephila clavata
TTAATCCCATGTTATTTCCTCCTTTTAGTCTAACGCCAACACTTTTGTGGGGTTCACGCGTACGATGTGAATGCATGTCCCGTGAGTGCGTGTCATGGCTTTGTTGCTTAACATTTTCCCTTCTCTTCGCAAATTCTCGATCCTAGTACCACTGAAGACCCGCCGTGTAGGGGAGAAATGCACATAATTATGTCGAGAGCTCAAACGTCCTCCCGTTGGTGTGGTGTGGTAGTTATGAGAGGGGGTGCCAGCTCAGGTGTCGTCCGCGTCACTTGACCATGGTTCAAAATTACGCGGACCGTCCCAAAAGGCCTCGTGTTGCTGAACAGTGGGACGTTAATATTCACTCAACTTCACAAATTCGCACTTCCAATAATATTTTCCGAAATTTTTTGGTTTCTTTGTTTCTTTCTCCGCTTAGCCCTGCGTTGCACGCTTTTACCGATGAATAACTTCACCTCGTGGAAATTTCGTGTTCCCTCTGGCCGATAGCACTTGTGTGTGCGGGCGTGCGATGTGAGTGATTTCTTTAACAATCTCATAAAAACTCCCTTTTTCGAAATTTGTTCTTGCGTTGGTTGTGGATGTGGTAATTATTAAAGGTGGTGAAAGCTCATGTGTCGTCCTCGTCACTTGAGCATGGTGAAAATTTCGAGGTCCGTCACCAAAAACCCTCGAATAGGCAAACAGTGCGAATTAAAAATCACCCACTCACTCTCCAATTCTTCCTTTACGAGTGAATAACTTCATCCCCATGGAAATTTCGTGTTTCCCTCAGGCGATAGCACTGTGTGTGTTGTGTGTGTATGCGCGCGATGTGATGATTTCTTTAACTATGTCATAAAAAACTCCCTTTTTCGAAATTTGTTCTTGCGTTGGTGTATGTGTAATTCTAAAAATGGGTTAATGCTCAGTGTCGTCCTCGTCACTTCAGCATGGTTGAAATTTCGAGGTCCGTCACCAAAAACCCTTGAATAGCAACATTCGAATTTAAAATCACCACTCAGTTTCCAATTCTTCCTTTTCCTGAGTGAATATTTCATCCCCATGGAAATTTCGTGTTCCTTCAGGCCGATAGCACTGTGTGTGTGTGTATGCGCGCGATGTGAGTATTTCTCTAACTATGTCATAAAAAATCCCTTTTTCGAATTTGTTCTTGCGTTGGTTGTGTCGTAATTATTAAAGATGGTGAAGCTCAGGTGTCGTTCTCGTCACTTGAGAATGTTGAAATTTCGAGGTCCGTCACCAAAAATTTTCGAATAGGCAAACAGGGTGAATTTTAAAATCACCCACTCACTTTCCAATTCTTCGTTGCAATTTTTATTTCCCGGAAACGAAAATGTAGTCTTTTAAAAATAGTTGTATGCTGAAAAAAAGACAGAAGTATAAATTTTTAGAATTGCAAAATATTCACTACTATTAATTCTTGGAGTAGAAATTGTGAGATTTTTTTTGAATATTCGACTCGGGGGAAAAAAAGTTTCATGCAATTACCTTTATAAAAGAAGAAATTATTAAATGATTGATTTAAGTATTTTGAGTGTTTTATTAAAATTTGTTCAAAAAGGTTTTTGGCTTTTTTTTAAAATCCCTGATTTTAAAAGTTTTAAATTGAAAATTTCGAAGTCCGTCGCCAAAAAACTCTGGAGTAGGTGAACAGTGCGACTTTTTAAAAATCCCTCACTCACATTTCAATAACGGAAAAAATATTGCAACAGCAAGTTTGACCTTGGCCGCTGAGCGTTAAACAGAGGGGGGGGGAATAATAATGATTCTCGCGCATGCGCAAAGCCTTTAGAATGTCTTTAAAGTTTTCATTATTTTTGAGGGCTCAATTTTTAATTGAAAATTCCAAGTTTTCACATATTGATTGGAAACAACAATAATTTTTAAAGAAAAAAGGTTACAAAAATAATGCTTGTATGATTTCTCGCAAAAACTTTATTTTATGAAAATCACAAAAAGAAATCTTTAAAATCCGTAATTTTTAAGCGAAATCGACACACGGGAAGAGAAAAAATCATAAAATATGCAAAACAGCATTGTTTTGTAAAAAAAAAAAAAAAAAAAAGTTTTTTTTCTATAAAATTCTTTAAAGAAAAATAGTTTTTTTCCCGGAAACGAAACTGTAGCCTTTTTAAAAATAGTTGTGTGCTGAAAAAAAGACAGGAAGTATAAATTTTTCAAATTATTTCACTACTATTTTAATTCTTGAAGTAAAATTGTGAGAATTTTTTGAAATATTTGACACGGGGAAAAAAGTTTCATGCAATTACGCATTATTTTAAAGTAAACTATAAGTTTTATGAAAGAGAACAAAAATTTCGATACTGATAAATATTTTAAATGAATCTCAGAAATGCATTGAATGCATTTTAATTTTTAAAAAAATATATTAGTTTAAATCCATTATCATTAAATACTAATAAAAAAAATTCTACAGATAGCTCTTGAAACGTTTGGATGTTTGATTAAACATATATAAGTGTTAAAAATCCACTTTTGGGGGAAAACCTAGTTATATGCTAACATTCACTGAAAAAAACATTCAAAAAGAAAAAAATACTATTTGATAAAAACATTTAATTTTTTTAATTTTAATTTTATAGTTTTTCATTCCACTCTGTGTTAAAATTATTTAAACACGTATCTGCGAAAAAAAGTATGTTATAAAAAACTAACTTATTAATTATTTTCAAGTATGAAAAAAGGCGACCGGCGGGTTTCTGCGAGGCGGACATCATCCTTCGCTTTGACCGCGCACGGCAGTGCTGCAGTTATAGTCTTGAGTGTAGCGGAGCTCTCAGCACTCCGCCACCAGACAATTAACCAATGTTTGGCTAAATGTAAAATAGCGTATTTTAAATTATTTTAAAAAATCATTACCTTTATTTTAAGGGCGTAATTTTTACGTTAATGCTCTCAAACATCACCAACTATTTGCAAAAATAACGTACTTTGAAATAAAAAATGTACAGAGTACTACTTTTTAATTTATTTCTCAGAAAAACATAAGTTTACGAAAATCACAATTTTTTTTTTAAATCCGTAATTTTGAAGCAATTTTTTCAATCTTCGTATATGTTACGGATAATATTACTGTACACATGGAAAAAAGGTTTTGTGAGATTATCTTCATAAATGACGAAGTTATTCAATGTGAAGTAAAAATTAAGACTACTTTTTAAAAATTCTATAAAAAAAAAGTTTTGGGAATTTTATTTTTTAAATGAATGGATCTAAAAGAGAAAGGCTTGAAGTTAATTAGTGTAGAATATCGATTTAATAACACGAAAAGTAATTCATACCCAACGATTTAGAAATAATTTTCATAAAAACGCATCAGTTTTAACACTATTTTAAAAAATTCGAAAAAAATAGAAAATATCGTTATTTTACAAAAAAAATTACACCGTGTTGTGGCGAAATAAATGATCTTTCCGATTCTGTAATTATTTTTTGTCTAATTTCGACACCGAAAATCAGATGACAATTTTAATATGGTGGAAAACGTAAGATTACCGCTCGGCCGAAACGGAAGGGAAGTTCGGCCAAGTAAGCAACCGGCAGGAGTAAAACAATTCGGCGTTTTAAGGTTTTTAATTAATATCTTTTTAACTAATTACAATATCGGAATATAAATAGGCAATACGGCTTCCCCGGAAAATTCCCGATCTTTTGGTACCTTCCGCGACTTTCTGCGTGGTGCTGTTCGTGAGAAGATAGACGCACATAGATAGATAGATAGATAGATAGATAGATAGATAGATAGATAGATACATACATACATACATACGTTTGTTTACCTTCGAATTTTAATAGTGTAGATGTTTAGCGCAGTATAGCCGAAATCGGTTCTAGCGCCAATAAACCCCAAAATCACTCACTCACTCACCCCTGAGAAAACGGCGCCATTCCTTATCGTCCGTAATACTGCTCTGAATTACGGCCGTCTTTCAACGTTTACCGCATGATTTCCTACAAAATAAATATCCAACGTCCGTCATGTTAAGCACCTGTTGCAAATTGGCTGAGAGTTAAGGATTCAGTTATCCGAAGACGAAAGCAATCCTTTAAATTGCTTAAAAACCGTTGTATAGAAGTTGCATTTCAAATTCTAGTGCAATAATGAACAATTCAGACAAAGCTTTCGCTTAAAACTAGAACTGTTTGATCACGTTCTGGATCTCGTGAGGGATAAATAAAAGAGACCTTACTTTTATTTTATAAAGTAACCCTTAAAAACTTCTTGTAACCATATTTTTTTAAAAATTTTGCCGTGGGACTTCTCTATAGAACCTGGAGTACGATTTTTGAAGAATTCACATTATTTTCAGAGTTACGACCCCCTTTTTTTTTGTTGAAATAATAAGCAGTGTTTTTTGCTCAAATTTCTCTACTGTGATATATTAAGGTATCCGAACACGATGAAATGACGAAATTACGTCAAAACACATATTTTTTAAAAATTTTATTGAATAGCCAACTTTTGTCTTTTCAAAATATACTTTGTTTTTGTTTCTTCGTTACCTAGAGGGCTAATTTACAATCAATTTTATAAAATTAGTAAAACCAGGTGTGGGTCTTTAATCTACCAGAAGAGGACATTTAAATTGTTCAAAATCTGTCATTACGAGTCTGACAGCTCAAAATTTTGCAAACCTATTTTTATGAAACTTTTTGAGCTTGATATTTATATTATTTTTTACAGAATGTACTAAAATATTTCTTATTGAATGAATATTTTTTGAGTTATGGCATGGTAATTAAAATAAAGTCTCATAAAGAATGTCATTTCTTGTAATATTTACTCGATCTTGTAATATTTACTAAGACTTTAAAATTTTAATAAATAATTAAAGTTATAGTACATTTTTAAATGAGTGCATCTAATTTGTCTTAGCACAACACCTAAACTGATATAAGTTTATTATTTTTTCTCTAATTGCATTCAAGTTTTTCAAAAAAACATTGTTAAAATTTCTCTTATAATTGTGATTTTTGTTAAATTTAGATAATTTTGTTAAAAAACATTGTTGGTTAAATATTAGTATTTATTGGTACTGATTCCTAAAAAAGCACATTTATAATGTTTTAGTACACTATTTTTTTTTTAAAAAAAAGTACTCGGGACGTTTTCAGATACCTTGAAATATGAATAAATTTACTACTAAATTACATATTTCAAAAATCCTAGTTCACAAGCTCTGGAAGTTAACTATATACAGGGTGGCCATAATTAAGCTGCAAGAGTTCTAGGAGTGCTGAAGAGAAAACTACCCGGAATATTCCAGTGAAATTTGGTATCTACAAGTTTCAGAACATGCGCAAGTCAAATATACAAAGAAAAAAAACGCCATTTTCACCCGATAGATGGCGATGTGCCGTGTTTCAATGCCTTTCGATGGCATATATGCAAATTTTAAGCTCATCGAACAGTATAAAAACAAGACCATATTGAGTAATGGTCAATCATGACTCTGAATAAGAAGGAGCGTGCATTATTATTGAAAATATTTCATCTGAATGGTAGTAATTAATCAGCAACTCTGAAAGAATACCGGTGTATGAAACGATTAAGAGGTCCAATCAGGATGGATTGAAAAATATGATTTCTCAAGTTTGAAGAAACAGGGAATAATAAGTGTTATTCCAGACACAAGATTGCGGCGTCCCGTAAACCCGGAGAGAGTGCAACAAATTAATGACGCTATTGCTACTACGAGTAAAGTTCAGGAGCCAGTATGCTGCAAAGGTTGAGTCCTAGCTTATGCCAAATTTTTGGCGATAAAGTTTACAATACGGCAAATTTAGTAAGATGGCAACCCTACTCGGACCGGATTTTTTTTTTTTTTTTAGTTTTCCAAATCTGGGTGAGTAAGTGAGTGAATATTAACGTCCCATTGTTCAGCTACACGAGGGCTTTTGGGGACGGTCCGCGTAATTTTGAACCATGGTCAAGTGATTTCCAAATCTGGGCAGCAGTCATTTCCTTTCGATGGTCATCGACGGTTGTGTAGCAGATTTTTCTAGAAAGCTGAAAGTGAAGGAATGAGTGAATGTTTCCTTTTTTTTTTTAAGAAACAACTGCAGAATGAATGATTGTTAGAGAGAAAAGGAGATGCGTTGATAAATTCACTTTGGACGATGTTTTTTTTCTCATTATTGCATCTTAGAATCAACGGTGTTTCTGTTTTCTTCTTGAAGTCATTATGGAAACCACGTTTTCTTTTTTGAACCTCGACGAATGGATATTTTTTTTTTTTTTTAATGAAAGTGGTAAGAAAGAAATGGTTGCTTTGTGAATGAACGAACGATTGAAAATATTTCAGTATGGATGTTCGAAATATGAAAATACTTTGTGTTTCACAGAAATGGAGATCGTTATTTCATCAGCATATCGGATTTTTCCCCCACTGTTGCGTTTTAGAAGCGAACGATTTTTCAGGTTTTCTTGTAAAAGCAGTTTTAGAAACCCCGTTTTCTTCGTAAAAACTCGACGAATGGATTTTCTTTTGAAAAAAAAGTAAAGAAACTAATGATTGTTTTTTGTATGAATGAAGGATTGATAGAGTCTTGGTATAGATGTCCGAAATGTGGAAAGAATTTTCATTTAATTTCTTATTTTTGATTTGATGTTTCCTATGTTGTCCCTTTTAGAAGCCTCGTTTTTTCGACGTTTTTCGTCTCTAGACGCCACTTTAAAAACCAAGTTTTTTCATCTTGTTTTGGTCTCCGACGACATTTTGTAAAATGCGGTTTTTTCAGTTTAGCGTCGTTTGGCGAAAAAATTTTGGCGCCAAAAACAGCAGTGGACTGTGCTAGGACCCAACCTCTGCAACAAGTGAGCGCAAAAAGTGTGGCTCGGACATCATCTCTTCCCTGGTCAACTGTGTATAAAGTGTTGGGCCACATACGACGTTATCCGTATGAAATTAAAATGCTTCAAGAATTTAAACCCCTAAGAATCGATTTTGCAAACTTTGTCCTGTCGAAAATGATACTTGGATACAGAGGATCTTGTCGACAGACATTTTACACTATCAGGTAACGTAAATACGTATAACTGCAGTTTATGGGGAACGAGTAACCATTGCGCTAAACGTGAAAAACCTCTCCATTCCGTTTATGCAACTGTATGATGTGATTTTCTTGGCAGTCAATATTTCTTTGAGACCTCAACTCCAAAAAGGTCTCAAACGCTGTAGTGTTAAAGGGACTAGCTACGGTGCGATGTTGAGAGAACAATTGATTCCAGAATTACCGTGGTTTCTAAACAATGTCTCTTTGCATTTAGGCAGGACGGTGCACCCCCTCACATCGCTAAACCTGTTACAAAATTGCTACCTGATAACTTTGGTGTGGACCGAGTCATAAGCAGAGGTTTCGAAAACGCTTGCCCCCCCCCCCCCACGTCCACCGGACCTTAATCCTTGCGATTTTTATCTGTGGATACATCTGAAAGTTATGGTTTATAGAGAACGACATGCTTCTGTTGAGGAATTGAAATCTAGCATAACGAGACACGTGAGGTGTGTTACAACAGAGATTTTAAATACGACGGTGGACCATGCTGTTTCACGTTTTCGGCATGTGGTTGCATCTGGTGGTTAGCATATCGAGCACATCATGTGATAATTTCATTCAATAAAGAATGGTTCATTTGTTTTCCAAAGCGTCTTTATGAATTGTTTAATTTGTGATCATAATTTACGTTAATTTTTTATTTCTAGATACTGTAGAAATATAATTACTGAAGCGAATTGTATGGAATTTTGATAAACTGTTTTATATTGCTTATATGCCTCTTAGAATGATATTATGCTCTGTCTATCGGTTTTGGAAGTTGTATTTGCCACTGGAGAACGTTGAAATATGGTACAGAACCATCTAGCGATTTTTCTTTGCATATTTCATTTGTGCATGTTCTGAAACGTGTAGACACCAAATTTTACAGGAATATTCCCAGTGATTTTAACTCCAGCACCCCTTGAACACTTGCAGTTTAATTATGTCCACCCTATTTTTTCTATATATATATATATATATAATTTTATTTACTGTTATATTCCTATCAGTTTAGTGTAAGAATTATGTAATAACAATTGCATTTTTAGTTAGTTGTACAGTAAATCGATAGATGGCGCCTCACACATGCTAAGTAAATTAATAAAAATATATTTTATTTGAAATTAATTGTATATGTCTGGGTTGTGCTTTTATTTTTTATACATTTTAAAACAATATTTATAGTTTTTAAATGTATATATATAGACTTAATGTTATTTTATGATAGCTTACTAGTTTTAGGAGTTACTGATATACTCCTTTCTGTCGCCCAGAAAAAATGGTTATTGCTGTACTCATATGGTATGTTTTTTCATCTAATTGTTTTTAGCTTTGATTTTAACATATTCAAGTAAATATTATAGCCTATAATATTATCGTTTTATATTAATAGTTTTATTTGTGTTGTTGTTGTTTCTTATCCCACTTGACCGACAGAAACATCTAGATCAAGTCCATAAAGTCCGTGCGTTTTTAAGCAATCAAGAACTGTAATAATAGTTAAACTTCTCTTGACATTTCTTACTTTCCCAATGGCCCAGAGTATTGGCCATAGGTGAAGGTTGGCTAGCCACAAAACTTTGCTTAAACCTGCAATCCTGGTTCTTATGGGCAGGAATTTGGTATAGTACTGCTGTGACTAAGACTTTATACTATCATAACAAGTTACCTTAGGTTTATAACTATTTTGTGTATATTTTTGAATTATATATAATACTAGCTGTTACCCGCCCGCTTCGCTGGGTATTTCATGATGTTTTATAAATTTTTACTGCTTATATATATGTGTATAAATTATTGATATCTAAGTCATAGCATTAAGAATTCGATTGAATTGAAAAATATACTTATACCTGTAACTGTCACCTGTTGATAAAAAAAAAAGGACAGAACTCATCTAATTTGTATTTTCTAAAAATCTCTAAAATTGAAGCATAGAATGATGTTTGCTCTTTCGTAACTCAAAAACCAAGTGGATTCCCAGCAAAACCAATTTTCGGTGGATCTCTACTCCGTAAATTGAACATGCAAGCCAAATTTCAAGTCTAAATCTAACAGAAAAAAACAAAAGTTTTACTATAAATATCCCCGTAATCCCGTTGAGAGCCGTTTTCCAAAATAACCTCTCTTAGCGGATTTCAATTCAACAAAAGAAAAATGCAAACCAAATTTCATTATTATAGGCCTCGTAGCTCGAAAAAAGTAATTTTTTTTGTCAATACGTCCCAGTAACCCCCTGCAACCCCCCAGAACTTGATTTGCTTAAAATTTATTCTTAGTGGATCCCTATTCAACAAAAGAAACATGCTTAACAAATTTCAAGTATATGAGTCTAACAATTAAAAACATTAATTTTTTTCTGTAACTCCTCTTGACCCCTCGCAAACATCTTTGGGGGTCAATTTTCACATTTTACTCTTTGTTAGAGGAACTCTATTTCATGAAAGGAACATGCCTACCAATTTTCAAGCAGGATGATCAAGTAGTTTAAAAATGGAAATATTTATCGATTACGCCTCTTAATCTCCCGAAATTAAACTTGGTAGTTGATATTCGCGAAACCCATTTTGTAGCGGTTCTCTACTTTACGAAAGGAATCTGCTTATCAAATTTCAAGACAGTTTAAAAATGGGAAACAGTTTTCAACGTCTAACAGTTTAAAAATGGGAATAATTGTCTATAACGCCACTTGAGTCCCCGCAACGCCACTTCTGGGTCTGTTTTCACAAAACCCATTTTGTAGGGGAATTGCACTCTATGAAAGGAATCTGCTTAGCAAAATTTGAAGACTGTGCGTCCAATTAATTAAAAATGCAAAAAAATTATCAATAACGCCCCTTGAACCCCCGCAACACCACCTAGGGGTCGATTTTCACAAAACACATTTTGCAGTGTATTTCTATCCTATGAGAGGAATCTGCTAACCAAATTTCAAGACTGTGAGTCTAATAGTTCAAAAAAAGAAATAATTATTTATATCTGCCCTTAACCCCCCGCAATACCCCTTGGGGGTCAATTTTCTCCAAACCCGTTTTGTAGCGGATATTTACTCCATTAAAGAAACATTCCTACCAATTTTCAAGCAGGGAGGTGAAGTAGTTTAAAAACGAAAATATTTATCTAGTACGCCACTAAATCTTCCGCAACGCCACTTAGAGGTCTGTTTTCACAAAACTTTCTTATATTTGATCTCTACTCTATGAAAGAATTCTTTTTATCAAATATAAAGACTGTGCGTCTAATAGTTTAAAAATGGAAATAATTATCTATAACGCCCCTTAAGTCCCCTCAACGCCACTTGAGGGTCGATTTTCAGCAAACTCATTTTGTAGCGGATCTCTACTCTCTGAAAGGAATCCGCTTACCCAATTTCAAGATTGTACGTCTAATAACTTAAAAATAGGAATTTATAACGCCCCTTAAACCCCCCGCAACACCCCTTGGGGTCAATTTTCCCAAAACCCATCTTGTAGCGGATGTTTACTCCAGGAAAGAAACTTACCTACCAATTTTCAAGCAGGTAGGTGAAGTAGTTGAAAAACGGATATATTTATCCATTACGCCCCTTAATCCCCCGCAACGCCACTTAGAGTCTGTTTTCACAAAACCCGTTTTGTAACTGATCATTATTCTACGAAAGGAATCTATATATCAAATTTAAAGACAGTGCGTCAAATAGTTTAAAAATGGAAATAATTATCTATAACGCCCCCTAAGCCCCTGCAACGCTACTTGGGGGTCGATTTTCAGCAAACTCATTTTGTAGCGGATCTCTACTCTCTGAAAGGAATCCGCTTACCCAATTTCAAGATTGTACATCAAGTAGTTTAAACATGGAAACAATTATTATTAAAGCCCTTAACCCCCCGTAACGCCCCTTGCGTTTCGAATTTCGGAAAATCCTTTCTTAGCTGATGTCTACTCTATCAAAGGAACATGTCTACGAAATTTCAAGTCTGTAGGTTGAATAGTTCCAGAGATTTCGTGATTAGTCAGTCAGTCAGTCAGTGAGTCGCTTTTCTCCTTTATATATATAGATATATTATGGAAAATATTATTGTACTAGTATTTTTAATGAAAGGAGACATTCTTTCTTCAATTTTTCTCAAGAAATTGCACTTAAATAATTTTTTCTTGTAACGATGTTCATAAGGCAATTTTTTTCGTATGCGCCAATTCAACTGACACTAAATAAGAGAAAAAACGCAATTCTTTTTCAAAATCATGGTTCTCTGAAATTAGTCGATCACCTTAACTGGGCAAAAAATAACGCAAATGAGAATTTTAAAACGGCTTTGAGTTGATATAGTCATTTTATAGTATAAAGTAGTTTAATTGTATGGGGAAAAGACGGAGACACTTTCATAGGATGCTATAATCAAAAATTTGAAGTTTATAATACGATATGCTACACCTTTAGCATTTTGGTACCTGTAAAAATCTAGTCCTCTAATGTTAATCGTTTTGTTTGATTTTAAATCTATAGTTTTTACATTCGATGTATAACGCGTACCCGTAAAGTTGGAATTCCTTGGAGTGCGCGTCTTGTGAAGGGATATATGGTACTGTTGGGCAGAGCTTGCTTCTATATCGTGTTATGAACGACAGGATCTCAAAAGCTACTGAAGATTGATAATATCACCAACGTTGGCGACAATTGGGAAAAGTAATCCCCGGCCCACGGTCCTTATAATCAATCGATCAGTGCCTCTTTCAGGTGATATCAAATTTATATTGCGTATTAGCCGTTATTCACCCACCTTTCGCTGGGGATTTCATGATGTAGTATGACTTTTATGTTATTAGAACTCTCGCTAGAATGATAATCAAAAACATTGTTTTAGCCTTCGCATGTGAACTTAACCTTTTAAACGCCGCAATATGATTGAAAGGTAACATAAACTAAATTTTGATAAAAATCGAATTAAAATTGAAACATAAGTTCTATAAAAGAAAAAAAATTTGAAATTTTTTTTTTTATAGATTTTTAGCATGTTTCAAAAATGGAACATTGGCGGGTACCATTAAGTTTTTTCACGTGTTTTTTAAAAGTACGATCAATGACATTTAAATTCAAAAATCAGTTATTATATACATTTTTAAGAAGTAGTATCTTAACAAGAGGTGTCATTAAACATTTCCCAACGGGGTTTCATCATTCTACCCCCCCCCCCGTTGTAGGGGGAGGGGCATAATACCCGCCAAAAAATTGAAATGGGCCTTAAAAAAATCTAAAATTAAAATGGGGGAAAAGAACTAAAAGTTTGCGTGTGAACGAGAGAAATCTATCATTTTTTCCCTGCAGAGTTATTTAAATGTACTCCGATGGGGGGGGGGGCAGGTTCCCCGATGGGTGTCCCTTGTTTGCGCACATTTGAAGTAAACTTTTAAATATAATTCCAAAATAAAGCAGATTAAGTTGAAAATATAATTTATACACAGAAATTTATACATTTCAGAAAATTTCAATCACTTATTAGAAACAATAAAGGAAAACATCAGTAGGACAAAGAAATAAACAAATAACCTTCATATCAAAATTCTTAAAGCTATAATATAATAAGGCAAAAAAAAAAAAAACTAGAAAAATACAGATTTACCAAAATTCTTTAGAATGAGAAATAAAGACAAAATATATTATTGTTTTTTTTTATATGTGTTTTTTTATGTCCTAAACTATTTTTATTGTCCATGTATAGCTAGGAAAACATTTCTCAAGCAATCTTTTTTCGCACTTGAGGCATTTTTTCGCTGTGCTTTTCTGACATACAGGAGGTATTTTATCATCATCTATGTTTGCAGAAACTTCGATTTTGCAACAAACATCTACTGGTAGAACAGACTGAAAAGTACCTTCATCGATATTTTCCTCGTCAGTAAATCACCCACTTTCTTCTAGGGGAAATTGACAAATATAAATAGGTTCTTCTCATTTGATTGTGTATAAAAATATTCCAAAGCCTCTTCTACAGTCCGGAATGGCTATGAATGCGTCATCTTATCAGCGTAATGGATATTCACTAACTGATGTAACACAAAATAATATAAAACCTTATTATGTGACGTTCTTCTCCAAATAAGACATACGCTACATCTAACTATCAACAAACGCACGTGGTAGTTACTTTTGCTGCAGCTGAGAAATTCACTTGAGATTGTCCAGAAACGGTTGAAAGGGGGGGAGGGGGAGTTGAGAGAGGGAGCCGAAACGAAAGTCAAGTCATAAATATTTTCTTCAGACACATACTATAAGTGTTTTTAGCGTTCAGAAACCTTTTCCCACTTTTATGTGAACTGTAAACATAATAACTGACTTGTGTGAAAAAGTATACCTTTACACGCCAATGTTCCATTTTTAGAACATTGAAATTTCAAAACCGATAGTAAAAAAAAATAAGGATATTTTTTATGATATCTTGCAGTCTATAGTTAAAATGATCATTTTTAGTTACTTTTACCAAATAATAAAAATATTTTTTAAATTTTGAATTTGATATGAATTTTTGAATTTTGCCCGATCAAAAGTAGAAAAAAAGGCATTTTTGAGAATTTTTTCTCAGAGAAACTATTTAATTTAGCAACAATACTTCAATTTCAAAAAAATTAATCCATACTTTTTGTCTTCAAAATATTTTTTATGGAACAATATGAATTGAATTTTTCAGAAAATTTCAAAGTTTATGTTCCAATATTGGAACATTGGCGTGTAAAAGGTTAAAAAGGAAAGAGGCCGATTTCTATAAAACTCAAGTTTTCTGCTCTTTCATACTACCTCAACTCCCTTTATTAGTTGACTCCCGCAAAACTCGCTCTTGGAGGATTTCTACTCTACAAAATAAACTTGCCTGTAAATATTTAAATCTGTTGGTTTAATAGTTCCGGGTGAGTGAGGAAATATTAACGTCGCCCTATTCAGCTACTCGTGATCTTGAACCATGGTCAAATGACGAGGACGACACCTGAGCTGGCACCCCCCCCCCCCTCTTTTCCTAACTTCCGTACCATACTAACGGAAGAACGTTTGAGCATCGACAATTAGCGGAGAAATTTCGACTGAAAATTTTAAGTTTATATTCGAGGAACTGACAATTATTTTCTTTTTTAATTCAATATTAAGTTCGAAATCAAGTCCCTTGAATAACATTCTTTGATAAATTTAGTCATTTCTTAATTAAAAAAATGAGAATCTCATTTACTGAATACTTGAAGTACTGAAAAACACCGGTTAAAGTAGGGTCCAACGCATGCTTTGTTCCCTTTTGACAACTACAATGAGCGGTAATAATATTCGAAGAGCAGTTCCGCTAAAAATAGCAACGCCAGCCAGTAAACACTTCGCAGCATTCCTCACGTATGAATTGAAAGCAGAGTCGAAATAACTCTTCCAGAAATTTAAACAACGATGAACAATTTTGTCGCTTTTCTAAAATGTTCCCAAAATGAACTCTGACGATTAAATCAATCATCTGTAAGGAGAGAATTGACTATTGTGTCCCTATTAACTCCCAAATAGAACTTTTTTGTTTAAATTTGCGAGCATGAGTCATTCAGGAGGAAGATTCATTACGATCCAATGATTCGATTCAGGTGAAGGCTCCAAAGAGGCTGTTCGGCGGGTAATAATTTCGAAAATTTCAGCCGGATTGCTTTATTAACGGGGCACATAGAAGCAATGCAATGGCAACGGACCTCCTCATTTTGTAAAGTGACGAAGATGACACCTCAGCCAGCAGTCCCTTCTCCAAACTTCCTGACTTCGTCAACATGAGGACTTTGACTGATTTGATGTAGTTCTTTGTAGTATCAGAAGTCGAATGTAACAGTGATATTCATTCAGTGATTGCAGCCATGACCACGCGGCCAATGAGACATCTCCAGAGAGTCACACAAAGTTATATCTTTATCCATCGATAAAATATTGTATGTTTCACTTGTATCATTTCTTTTGTGAAAAAAATAGGATCTAATCTTGTAAAAAATTGATAAACATTTTGGTGTTTTTCATCTTCATCTCGAGTGCTTAGAAGAAGCGAGTCTATTCTATGCTCCCATTCTACTTTTTCCATTTTATCTCTCTGTTAGATCTTTGAAAAAAATGTTTTAAATTTCCAAATAAACGTTTTTGCAAACATTATGTAGATTTATTTTTAAAAATGCAATATTGATTACTGGTTTAAGAACCAAGGCCTCACGCAAAAACTGATTTTAGGAAATGCCTATTTTTAATTCCCCGAGTTTGTGCTGGATCTTGTAGAAGCAACATCGGTGGTTACTTCATTTCGCTGAAGACAACCTATTGCGTCAAAGACACTTGCCGGTTAAGTCAATTTATAATTAGGTCTGCCTTAGCTATCACACTCTCTCTCAGCATCTCTCTTTCTCTCTAATTACTCTCTTTCAACCTTTTAATTTGTAGCGGAACCAGAGGTACGTGGAAAAAAAGATGTAACGGATACTTGAAAGTAAAGGAATTGTGTCATTTTCTATCCGAGCGTACTGTGACAGATTCCAATTTTACTAAAAGGGGAATAAAGTGATCAGAGAACTGATGGTAGGGAGTCTCTATCAGGTTGTTATTCTTATGTGTCAAAACCCCCTTGGTTAAGATGGACATCCTTAGACGGGGTCTAGTTCCTGGCATGAAAGTCGCTCCAATAAAAGAGGTTCATCACACCACATGAATTTAAGGTAAAAAATAGGTACCTTCCTCTTCCATACCAAGTGAGTCGCACCCTAAGGGAACTACTGACGACGGGGCCTTTTCGCCCATGGTCAGGATACCTATTTCACTGCTCCTGGATTAACTTGAAAGATCCTGGACTATTCACGAAGTCATTCACCGTTCATAAGCATATTAGTATTCTAAGCGTATAAGTGGGAGGCCTTACACTATACTTAAATACACAACACTTTAAATACATTGGTACACATGCTTAAAAATAAATACTAGAACAGATTCTCCAGCCGGATTTGCATTTGTCATCTTCCAATCCGTATTTGAAATTACTGAGTGCTTCTAAGTAGCCTCAAGAATTTTGTTAAAAGTGCGTATATTTTTTAAACGCATTTTAATTAAATAACTACATTTTTGCATAACTGGTAAACGTAAAAATGTCCGTATCCCAGTGTCGTTTTATACATAAAATGGGGTACGTAAAGCAGTGATGATAGCTCAAGTGGTGCACAAATTCTGGAGTTCCAGGAGCCAAAAAAAGGGGACAAATATCTTTATTAGCATTTATTAAGTTCTAGAAGATTGCGTAAATAGAGAAAAATACGCAAAAAGGATAAAATATTGTAAATAAGCTGAAATATTTGCTTAATAAATCTGTGTTGAGGGGTTTCGCAGGTCATCTGGGTTGGTCAATACCCACTTTCGGACAATAGAGTCGAAGTGCGTGTGGAGGACGAACTACTTTCTCTATACTTTGAGTGGTCATGTAAAGGCTATTTGGAAGAACACGAAATAAATATGAAGACAATTAACGAGGTACGCGAGATATGAGAAGACTTTAATGCGTAATACACTTTCTTAATTTATAGCTCTGACTTCTTCACTAGTTAATCTCGATTCAATCTCCAACCATCATTTAGTCACCTTAAGTAATTCAATTATCAAATAACCACGATTCACATTCAATTTGATGCATCACTGCTCCGCTAGCATCTATCCTATCTCTCTCTCTTACTAACCTGAAAGCTTTGACTCTATATAGCAGTCCTGATTTACATATTCACGTTTTCTTCTTCGAGGAGCAATTTTATAATTAAGTAATTTTTAAAGACCAGAAATTCCCTACGAGGACTGTTAGTTAAAAGAGTGCGGATAGAACCGTCATAGACTCTTAAAAACGGTAAGTACAATTGTACGAACAAACATCGTGTAAACTCTAGAGGAGTCGGATATCGAGCAATCTAATAGAAACCAGGAAGAATTTTGTCTGAAATATAAGTAAATTGAAAATGACGAGGGAGAGCAGCGAACTACAAAAGAGAGAAATTAACAATGGTGTAAAAATCGAGTACTGCATTAAAAATTGGAAAAATGATTTATATGTGAAAATAAAAGTTAAAAACCAAAAATAAGTGTTGAAAACTTCTCAGTGTGTTATGAGAATCAAAATATATTAGTCTTATCTATGAAGAAATTTCTGGGATTCATTTAAAATATATATATATATATATATATATATAAATGTGCGTCTGTCTGTACTCGATAGACTCAAAAACCATACATCCAATTGCCGTGAAAATTTTGGAAATTGTTAGGTATATCCCCGGGAAGGTTTTTGAAATTTTTTTTTAAAATCAGAGTTGGGGTTCTAGGTGCTCCCGAACAAATTTCCCAAAAATATCAAAATAACATTTAATTTGTATACCTACAAGCACTGACTGAATGACTAATCACGATATCTCCGGAACTATTCAACCTACAGACTTGAAGTTTGGTAGACATGTTCCTTTCATGGAGTAGAGATCCGCTAAGAACGGATTTGGTGAAATTCGAACCGTAAGGGGCGTTACGGGGGTTAAGGGCCGTTATAAATAATTGTTTCCATTTTTAAACTGCGGCCGCGGTGGCCGAGTGGTCTAGGCATCGGATCATGGCGAGCATGTCATGAGTTTGATTCTAGTACCACTAAAGACCCGCCGTGTAGGGGAGTGATGCACGTTAAATCTGTCGAGAGAGCTCAAACGTCCTCCCGTTGATGTGGTGTGGTAATTAGGAGAGGGGGTGCCAGCTCAGGTGTCGTCCGCGTCACTTGACCATGGTTCAAAATTACGCGGACCGTCGCCAAAAGCCCTCGTATTGCTAATCAGTGCGACGTCAATATTCTTTCACTCACTCCCATTTTTAAACTACTCAACGTACAGTCTTAAAATTGGGTATAAGCAGATTCCTTTCATAGAGTACAGATCCGCTACAAAATAAGTGTGGTGAAAATCCACCCCCAAGGGGCTTTGCGGGGCTTAGGGGGCGTTATAACTAATTATATTCATTTTGAAATTACTAGACGCACAGTGTTTAGATTTGATAAATAGATTCCTTTCATAGAGTAGAGATCAGCTACAAGATGGGTTTTGTGAAAAAAGTCCTAAGTGGCGTTGTGGGGGATTAAGGGCGTAATAGATAAATATTTCCGTTTTTAAACTACTTGACCTACTTGCTTGAAAATTGGTAGGCGTGTTTCTTTCATGGAGTAAATATCCGCTACAAAATGAGTTTAGGGAACGTTGACCCCCAAGGGGTATTACAGGGGGTTAAGAGGAGATATAAAGAATCATTCCGATTTTTAAACTACGCACAGTTAGACGCATAGTCTTGAAATTTGGTAAGCAGATTCCTTTTATAGAGTAGACATACGCTACAAAATGGGTTTTGTGAAATCGACCACCAAGTGGTGTTGCGGGTGCTCAAGGGACGTTATGGATAAATATTCCCATTTTTAAACTATTAGATGTACAATCTTGAAATTTGGTAAGCAGATAAATTCCTTTCTTAGAATAGAGAACCGCTACAAAATGGGTTCCTGAAAAATCAACCCTCACGTTTCATTTCGGGGATTAAGGGGCGTAATAGATCAATATTTCCGTTTTTAAAACTATTAGGTCTACCAGTTGGCAAATTCGTAGGCATGTTCCTTTCACGGAATAGAGCTCTTCTTACTAAGAGTAAAACGAAAATCGACCCCTAAGGAGGGTTGCGAGGGGTCAAGGGGAATTATAGAAAAAAAATTCCTGTTTTTGAATTCTTAGACCCACATACATGAAATTGGTTAAGTATGTTTTTTTTTTGTTGTTGTTGAATAGGGATCCGTAAGAATGTATTTCAGGGAAATCAACCCCTGGTGGAGCAAGGGGTTACTGCGGCGTATTGACAAAAAAGAAGCCTTTTCTCGAACAGAAAGGACTATAATAATGGAATTTGGTTTGCATTTTTCTTTTGTTGAATTGAAATACGTTAAGACAAGACCTTTGGACAAGAATTGAATACAAAATTTTAAATTATATTATTCAAAAAATTAAAGACATTTCCTTAAAAAATGAAATTTCCTTTCTTTTTCAGTGCGCATCATTCTTGTAAAAACATTCATTATTGTTTTGAACGCATACGCGAACGTTTTTTTTAAAAACAAAATTGACAAGGATCTCTTATTAAGCCAGCTGTCAACCTCTGTTTGCGACAAGAAACTTTAGAAACAAACCCATATTCCGCCTGATAACGAAACACGGCCTTTCTCAACACAATACACGAAAATGCAACTAAGCATTTCAACCTCTACATTAAAAGGATTGGCTATTTTAGAAATTTTGGAGAAACATGAGTATTGGCCTCGTCATTTTCAGCTTCAGTTAAGTGACGAAGACCCTCCTGAGCGGGCTGGGTGAGTGAATATATTAACGTCGCACTGTTCAGCTACACGAGGGCTTTTGGCGACGGACCTCGTCATTTTGAACCATGGTCAAGTGACGAGGACGACACTTGAGATGGCACCACTTCTCCTAACTACCACACCACACCGATGGGAGGTCGTTTGAGCTCTCGACAGAAATAACGTGCATCGCTATCCTACAGAGCGGGTCTTTAGTGGCGCTGGGCTCGAACTCATGACATACCTGCCATGATTCAATACATTGACCACTTGGCTACCGCGGCCCTCTCCTGAACTGGCACCTCCCTCTCTACATTTCCACGCCAACGTGTGGACTTGGAGCATTGAAATGCCCTGTATACACTGGAGTTTACTAAAGTTTAAGATTTGAATCCCTGAGCAACTTGGCTACAGCTGCCTCCTAAGATGAGTGAGGAAGCTGAATAAGAAGTTGGTGTAAAACCCTAAAGAGCTTAGGGTTTTGAGAGAGAGATAAAAATGCCTTTTCAGACGATGCTGAATGTCATTGAGAAACAAATACAATCCATCGACTTTTCCTTTGAAAAACACTCAAACCCTTGAAGTGATATATAAAAAAAATATTTCAAGAATTCTGTTATTTTTTTTCAGTCACAGTTTTTGTTCACCAACAGATTACAATAATTTAGGAATTATTTTTAAATCTTGATCTTCCGCAAGGTTGAAAAAAGCTTCCCCCTCAAACGGCTTCTTCGGCTCATCATCGAAAATAATCCGACAATCAGACAACTCGTCGAACAGAAAATTGTTTGCTCGCCCCAAATCTGTTCTCTTACCGAATAGTTCTTTTTCTACATTTCTGTCAATTCTTTCGCATTTTGAGAAGATTCCATTTTCTCTTCGCTCTGACATTGATGTACCTTTGTGATATTTTACTTATCAATTCAACTCCCCCCCCTTTTTTTTTAAACAAAATAAATATATAACAGTTTTTCAAACAAATTAATATGCGATTTTAGTTAAAACTTCTACTTTCATGCTTCAGTGTCGTTGATTCTAATGAAAATATTTGACTTTAGAATGAAATTGAAAGTCAAATTTTCGTCGCACAATAACGCAACACGAGGACTATTGGCAACGGACCTCGTCATTTTGCACCTCGGTCAAGTGACGAGGACGGCACCTGAACTGGCACCCACCTCTCCAAGCTACCCCACCACAACAGCGAGGAGGGGGATTCAGCTTCGACGGGCGTCACCCTCCTTTATACGAGTGGTCTTCAATGGCACCAGGATTCGACATGAGAGAGTAAAAAAATGAATCTAAATAAATATTCTTATACGTTTTACTAATTTGCTTATAAGTTTCGTTTGAAGAAAGAGTATCGAGCATCTAAAATATTGTAAAAATAAGGAATTCCTTGAAACAATTAGTTTTTTTCTTTACGAATGATTACAACTGAATTTCCTGTTTTGGTAAATCACTGAAGTCTACTCTCATATATGTACAATATATATAATTTCAAAATTTATTTCAGATTGTTATTCCCATTGAGTTTCTCGAGAGCTCAAACGTCCTCCTGTTGGCGTGGTGTGGCAATTAGGAGAGGGGTTCCCAACTCAGGTGTCATCCTCGTCACTTGATCATGGTTCAAACTTACGAGGTGCGTCGCCAAAAGCCCTCGTGTAGCTGAACAGTGCGACGTTAATATGCTCTCACTATTTCCCATTGAGTTTCAATGCAAAAGGTCAAGAAATAGTTCTTTAAACACAAAAAAGTACTTTCCTAAATTAGTATCATTAAAGGCTGATATTCAGTTTATAAATGCTTTCTTACAAGTATTTTAGCATTTTGTTTTAATTTATTAGAAGCTCATAACAACATTTTAGATCAAAGGCAAAATTTTTTTTATAAAATCCGCGATTGAGGAGATCGTTTCCCATCACAAGAATGAGTCACATTTTACCGAATCTAAAGGATCCTACTTTTCCCATCATAAGACGGACTTCAAGCTTTGGGGATATTTTATTTTTAAAAAAGGTTTTTTTTTTTTAAGTATGGCAATTACTTTCGGATTATAAGATGTATTCTAATCTAGTTTCTATGTTAACCTAGAAGTGTTATGGTCAGAAAAAGGCGATACATGATTTGATATTTTTAAGAATGACACTGCTACTGGTAACGAACCTCATCATTCTGAATCACGAGTAAATTCAGAACGGAAAATATCCCACAGTCAAGATTTTTGCGTAGAAATTGTCAACGATACCTTTTAGTTTTAGTCTCCATTTTTAGGAAATCTGTCGAGAGCTCAAACGTCCTCCCGTTGGTATCGTGGGGTAGTTAGGAGAGGGGGTGCCAGCTCAGGTGTCGTCCACGTCACTTGACCATGGTTCAAAATTACGCGGACCGTCACCAAAAGCCCTCGTGTTGCTAATCAGTGTGACGTTAATATTCTCTCACTCTCTTAATATTCTCTCACTCACTCACTCCATTTTTAGGTAGTTTTTGTATGAATAGAATATGCCAGAAGAAAATTTATGTTCTATTCTAGGATTTTATTTAAACATAAAAATTATAATAGATCATCACTCGTTTTTCACTTTTAAGAGACTTCAAAAAATGTCAAATGCTTCGTTGCATCTTGGAAAGAAATGATTAAGAAATAACACTGATGGAAAAAAAAAAGTAATGACAAAACGATGTGTTTTTCTCTGGTGTCCATAATTATTACTTCTTCTGAAATAAATTTTAATTTTTGTAAAAATGACGAGAGATAATTGTAAAATGAAGAAAGGGGAGGGGGGAATGGTTAGGTTTTAAAAATTTCTGATTCTGATAAATTAAGATAAAAGTGATTGCAGATAGAAATTTGAAAGCTAGTACTCAGAAAAGTAAATAAAAATACAAATAATTATTGCAAATATAAGTCTGTGATGAGAGAGTGTCGTAAGACATTCATTATGAGTAGAAGAGTTGGCGGATTACGAGCTCCAAAGACTAGATTTGCAATACTTTACATAAAAGTTCAGTTTGAAGTAACGTCCCTTGAATATTTTTATTCGGAAGGGATGCAACAGAGGAGTGTCTTCAGCATAAAACGATTGGTTTCATTTTCATCAAGAAATCATTCGTTTCAGTTTGTGAGTAGGAAATTTGAATCGGAAAGATGTCCATTTTTCACGAGTCAGAGGGAGGATGTGATCATTGAGTGGCAACGCCAGAGAATCTCAATTTATGAAATGTTGACTCGAAATGAAATCAGACTCCCTCGCTTTAATTGCATTTTACAATACTTAAGAGAGCAGGAGCAATGCTGCTTGATTCTTTGAAATTTGATTCGGATACAAGAGGGTGAGCTAACGGAAGAAAGGACTAAAGCAGAGACTGAATAAATAAAGCGGTGACTTGGGAGTGTGGGATTCCATTTCCACTGAAACGGGAATTAAATAACGATTCTCAAAACTTATTCGTTAAGATCCCTTCATTAAATCAGCGATCGCAATGTTTCGTTATTTATAGAATCCCATTCAGGTCCAAAAGAGAGGAATGCCGTCCGAGCATCACTCATAGAAGAAAAGAACAAACGCCGTACGATTGGAAATTTTTATATTTTTTTTCATTCAAATGCTCTATTTTTTTCCCGACCCTATTCCACGAATTTCAGATACTACGAATTTTTACGTTCTGCATCACACGTTATATTGTATACTCTCCTAAAATATATAACATTCCTTTTTCGAAAGTTTAATAACAATGCCATTAGAAGAGCTGCACCATAGCAGTTATTGACACAAAACCATTACGTTAACAGTTTCATATACGTTGTTCTTATTTTTCTCAGGCTAATTTGTAAAATCAAACTAAAAGCGTTTTTCTTACCTACAGCACATAATAAAAGAATATATATCTTCTAGTTACATTCAATAGCAATGCATTTTAAGTTGAAAATTCATTTAATGGCACAATTCTTTTTTCATTGAAAAGAATCCAGTGTAGTCTAGAGCAACAAAACCACTACAGGTATCTAGGCAAATTGTAGAATGCAAAGAATATGACATCGTTCCAGGGATTACTCATATTCTTGAGCAGTCCTGTCCAGAGACACGATTCGGCAAGCAATAAGACGGTCTATATTGAAAGAGTTGCCCTGATGTCCGAGAGTCAACTCAGGAAGGTCACTTGGCAGAAGCTCAAAATTGTGAGGACTGTTTCCAATAGCCTTCGCTTTACTCAAGATTACGAAGCTATTGGAAAATCAAATCAGGGTGTATATACCCAATGCATCACTTAAAAATTGTCTTTCAATCCAATTTTTATGAAAATTGCAATAAATAATACTGGAATATTATTTTTTGAGCTGCTTTCATCCTTATCATTTGAATTCCACGTAATTCAGAGATCACACCAATTCCTTTTTCATCTCGGACGGAAAGGGAATTCGTCTTTTTAACATTTAGTGATTCCGGTAAGCTGAACTTTATCCGTGCCTCCGATTCACCGTAAGAAATACGAAAAATTCCCGAGAGAGATTAAGTAGCAAAGAGTGTAAAAGAAAAGATCAAAGCACGCAATATAATGTATCAAAATAATTAAATTTTGGAACGTGGGGTTGAAAAAGATGAATAAATAAAGTAGAACCGAAGATCAAATAGAAAATCCATTCAATGTAAGACGGTAAAAATCAAATGTGTGGCGGTCAGAGATAACGAATTAACTTAGAAATATTACCTTTCAAATTTTTAAAAATTCCACTTTTAACTGTGCAATACCTTTAGTTATTATTAATTATACCCCTCAGGGGGCTCGCCTTCTTTAGGTGAGTACGGGTGTCACAATCCCGAGGTGCCCTAGTGATCTTTTCCTTTTCCCACGGGGTTTACTATCTTTGGTAAACATGGGCTTCACGAACCCGTGGTCCCTTAGTGTTCCTTCTCTATTTTCGACCCTCTTTCTTGTCATTCAATTCATCCTTTCTTTCTCTTCCCGTCTAGACCACAGATATTAAAACAAATGTTTGGCGCAGTATAGCCGAAATCGGCTCTTGCGCCAATAAACCTCAAAATCACTCACTCACTATTATTAATTATAACAAGCAACAAATCATTTTAAAAACTTGATAAATTAAAAAGTATAATCTTAATTACTACGCAGTAAGGAATATATTGTTTAAATCAAAAACCATTTTTAAGTTCAAAAGCCCAAGTAATTTTTAGTCTATTATCAAAAAATTGAATTAAAGGCACCTTTGATATTTTATTCGCAATGTTTCTTGCAGTCACAAGCAACACGGTCAGAAGTAAAAATCTTAGAATTTGATATCTATTCAATTGAAGAAAAACATAAAACATGGATGGGGACCTGGAATGAAACTGAAGGTAACTCTTATAGAAGTTTCTTTTTAACAGTGCCGACAGGAAAATAATAGGACGAACAACATATTTTTAATATGTTTTAAGACTTCCTTGCATACTTAGCACATACAATATTTGGCATAATTCTTCTTCAATAATTTCGTGAAGCTTTTGTTTATTCTTTACTAATTCCAACAAAAAATAAATTAATGTATAAAAGTCTTTTCAACAAAAAACTTCAACTTACTTGAAAATTGTTTTTTCATCTTCTTAAAATGCATAAGAACTGCACATGACGCATGAATTCGTGTCTCTTGAATAAAGCTGTGACAAACTGAAATTCTAAAGTAGTTTTATCATTGAGGATGAGAGTGAAATTAAAGACTCGATATCTATAACATGGAGTGAACTATTTTAACCCCTTAACTGGTTTGCCTCCACACACTGTTATTTCCTTCTTTTTGTCTGATTTGCATGTATTTTTAATTCTTATAGTGAGATTATTAGTAGCAGTGTTTTTAAGAAATGCAGTTTGTCCATGGTACTGAAATACTTTTCATCCGAGATTTTCTTTGTGGTGAAGGGGGAGTTTTTCATTAAAGGCAAGATTCTTGGAAATATTTGATCAAGAACAGGGAATTGACAAGGCAATGTGCAATTTATTGCGTGAGAAGAAACGAAAAAAAAAATGGAAAAATAATCTGAAAAGTCTGATATCAATAAAAAGTATTATTTGAGATCCTATTACATTATAAGTATTACAGCATGCCTCAAATTGTATGTGTGCGCACACACACACAATCCTCAATCGTGTTTGAAAAAGAGGCAAGAACATGAAATTATTTTGTACTTATGCGAGTAATCCTTTTCGGTATATGAAACACATTCTCCAGAGCACGCAAAGTGTTCCTACAAAAAAACACTTAGAGCAGCGGTTCTTAAACTGTGAATCACTGGGGGTCCCCAGCACTATTCTGAGGAGTCCACGAAAGTCTCTTATTCAATGTTTTCCCCCTTTTACAAACTCTGAAAGGCCTCGCAGAAAAATCGAAAGATGTGCCATCTTAGACTAGATCACTAAATTGTCCCCCCCCCCTAAAAAAAACTCTGGTAGAACACGTATTTTGATCAAGAATATTAATTTAGTTAGTATTAAATTAGTATATGGCACATTTTTAATTAGACGTTTACTGTTTTTTTTTAAAGGGGAAAAAAAGTCTATAAGTAGCAGAGGAGATCTTAGAATTCTCGAGGAACCTTTAAATCACTCAAACATGTTTCGGAAGTCAGGAAAGGGCGTTCAAAATATTGGGGGGGGGGGACCTCGATGGCAGGTTGACACACAAGGGGGGGGGAGCGGTACTTGAAAGCTTAAGAACCACTAATTTAGAGGTTTTTGTGTTCCACAACTTATAATAAGAAATGATGTGAAAACTTTAAAATTGAAAATTAATATAAAATTCTCTCATTTTCGCATTCAAGTATTATGCTCAGATATATGCAATAAAAAATGTGTCTTTTTGGGGGGGAGAGGAGCATTTTGGGCAAAAGAAATTGACCTCTTCAGGGGTTAAGAGGCTTAAGACATTTCTAAAAAAATAGTGGAGATTAAAGAAAGAATCTTACAAGTGTTCCATTAAAATCCCCCCTCCCTCCTTACTAATTCTTAAAACCAGATTTAAATTTGGGTTCATCTGAAATTTCAATGAATGATCTTTGTTCAAATGAAGAAAAGGGAAAATCGATTCATCAAATGAATCAGAACAAGGGTACACTACTCTAACACACAGGATGCTTTTCTGCCAGATATCATATCAAAAGCTGTAATTTATGTACCGAGCTTCCATGAGGTTGCTTTGAATGACGGGAGTGACAAAAAATGCATCAAAGAGCACTTGTCCCGATTGTTTTTATTTTTAAAAAAATTAGTTGCTTATAATTCTTTTTATGGATGAGTGACAGAAAATACGCTATTGAAAGTAATAATTTATTTTAACTGTTTGCAGAAAAAGAGAACGTCTACAACTCATGGAATTTCCAATAAATTCTGCTCAACCATCTTCGTTCAACAATTGATGACGCATCCCTCGCTTCTCCATAGCTGTTCCCATTACAATAATTCCAGTGGAGGGGGGGGGAGCTTTTATTACTTTTTATTTGTTTCTGTGTGTGAAGCTCATCCCTAGAAATCTAATTCAGTTTGAAACCTTGTTTTTCGTTTGAAATATCACTTCTGTGTGGGATACCCTTTATTGGACTTATTGATACAGGTGAGTGTTATGTCTTATGGGTGCCTAGGTTATCGAAGTCAATTCAGAAGGAAGTGTTCGAAAATTAAAATAAGTATATTTCTTTTGGAAATTTACGAAAAATGAACATACACTTCTGGTAGAAAAGCCGAAAAAGAAGGAAAAAATATGAAGCAAACGCGAACATGTTTAATATATTGGAGGCGATTGAAGCCAAGTTTTAAGGTCGCCAAATGTACGAGAGCTGAAACTAAACGCAAATCACATTTTCAGACAGAAAAAATATCTTGATTTTCATGAAACTTACAACATTATAATTAAAACATCTTTTATGGCCTTAAAACTTCCAAATATTCAATAACTAATTAACTTTACCTTTTAACATGAAAAGGCGATATCTGATTTAACATGGCGGTGGAGTGGAAAAAAATGCAAAACGCATTTTATAACATAAAAAAGGTTCAAAGAAAAAATGAATAGTATGATAAAATATGTTACTTTTTATAAGATAGCGAATCCAGAATATAGTATCAGTGCTGAAATACTTTTTATCCGAAAAAACTTTTCCAAATCTGGGCCTTATTCCTTAACGTTACGCCTTAAAGATTTTTACTGAAATGTGTTTACTTATCAAAAAATTCTTTCTCTTTGCGAGATCCAGACCTTCCCACTTTCGACCTGTTCGTTATGGAATGAACAAACTGTCACGCCCCAAGTCCTCCCGTTGGCGGAGGGGGGGGGGTTGTTTGGATAGAGGAGTGCCAGCTTAGGTACTTGACCGAGGTTTATAGTCCATCACCTCGCGTTGCTTGAAAACGCGACGTAAATAATTCCCGCTCTCTCTGGAATGGCCAAGGCCCGTCCTGTCCGAGAAGAGCTGCTACTGCATGTGGAAATGGAGCGGCCCTGCAATGTGGATATTAGAAGGGATATTGTTAAGAGTCTGGCTGCAGCGCCAGAATGTTCTCACATAAAGGGCCTCCCCTCAAATATCATTTACTTAAGAAACTATTTCTTTTAATATCATTTGGGTGAATTTCTATGGATCATTGCCATGTCTCACAGGGAAGGAAATACGAAAACGAGCAGATCACGCGTTTAATCAAACTAAGTTCGAAGAGTCGGGAACAACACTAATGAGATAAATTAAGGTAATTTGCATATTTTATCGAATAGCATGAAAACTGAACGAAAAGCCACTGCTTCTAGATAAAAATGCAAATCTTGTACGGCAAATAAGAAGCGTACACGTGTGGGTAGGCGACGCCAGCAGAAAAACAGGCTTCACAAGCACGTGTAAGTCAAGATGTATTTCATTCGCCAGCGCACCTCGACGAATTTCTTGGTGTTATTTCGAAGCAATCGGTTCAGTTCAAATTGTCATCGTAAAAATGAGTAACTACAAACGTTTAGATGATGGAATGTGGTGAATTGTGGGGAGTCTAGAAGCAGGCCATTGTCAAGTCCAGATTTGTAGAGAGTTCAATTTAACGCCCAGCGTCGTGTGTAATTTATAGATGGTTCCAGGATATTGGATCTATCGACAGATAGCCTAGGAAAGGTTGTCCAAGAGCCACGATGGCAAGAGAAGATCACCATTTGTCGATTATAGCGAGGCTTAACAGAGGGGCTACAGCTTCTCAGGTCTCTGGTTACTTGTATGCACAGCCACAGGAGCCCGTTTATCAAGAGGGACTGTTTCAAAACACTTCGTGAGAAAGGGTTGTTTGGCAGAAGACCTGCTGTTTGTGTCCCTCTCACGTCTACGAAAAGGAGAGTCCGTTTAGCATGAAGCAGACAGTATAGAGATTGGAGTATGGATCAATGGGTTACCGTTCTGTTCACGGATGAGTCCCGTTTCAGCCTAAACACCGATTCTCACCGTACGTTCATATAGAGAAAACCAGGGACCCACTCCTACCCTCCAATGCCGGTGAAATTGACAATTATGGCGGAGGAGATTTAATGATCTGGGTAAGCATCATGTTGGATGAACGTTCATCTCTCCATGTCTTTGAAAAAGGCTCTGTAACTGGTGTGAGGTATAGGGATGAGGTCTTGGAGCCCTATGTTTTCCTTTTCAGGGGTGCATGTGGCCCCAAGTTCATTTTAATGGATAACATGAGGCCACATAGAGCTCTTCTGGTTGACGAATTTCTAGAGAGTGAGGATATTCGCCGTATGGATTGGCCAGCCAGGTCTCCAGACCTCAACCCTATAGAACATGTCTAGGACTCTCAGGGGAGAGCAATTGCAACTCCCAACCTTCTTCCGAGAACCATCCAGAAAATGAAAACAGCGTTCCTGAACGAGTGGGACCAATTGCCACAAGAACTGATAAACTGCCTTATTTCAAGTATGACATCACGCTGAGAAGCCTGTATACCTATCAGAGGGAGGGGTCCATAGCCTCGATTAACCCAGTTCTTTTGCTTATTCTGCAACCGCTGTTTCATACCTTTCAACATAAACGAGTGTTACGCGCGAACATGAGTGTGTATTGAAATTGTTGCTAATGGTTGTTTGTATTGTATGTACACATTTGTTATTTTCAGGATATCAAAAGCGGATCATTCAACGACTCCCGGTTTATTTGCGGGATATTAAAAGAATGTGTACAACTTAACAATTCCAACGTAACAAAAAGGATCTTTATTCCATTGGATTTTTTAAATTTTATTTGAAAAACTGAAACACAGGATTAGCAAAAAACATTGCGCAATTCCAAACAAGCTGTTTAGATGCATTTGTCAATTGTGGGTAATGTTTCGATATTAGCCTATTAATGTTCAATTTATACTTTGCACGATTTAAATGAAAATGAATTTTTTTCGAGCGATTACGTGTGAAAGCGGCAACACCTTTCCCCTATAAGTGGCTAGCGACGCTGACTGCTGAGCCGTAAGGCCTGGGTTCGAATCCCGGATAAGGCATGGATGTTTGTAAATGTATAGTGCCCCTTCGCGGCATGGGGGTACTCTAAATAGCCATCGAGCCGCATGTCCTCTCGTGAGGTTGATGGAAGGGGAAGAGAGGTGGGAGGCCTCTGACCACTCCCAGGGTGTTCTCACTCAAAATTGAGGTGGAACTGAGCCAAATCATACTGTCACCTGTATGCTGCTCAAAGCTACGGCTAACGACAGGCGTATTTTCTAGCCTGATGCCATGATAAATCACCTGTTTCATCTCGTATAATCTAGCCCGATACTATGATGAAAGGCGTATTATCTAGCCCGATGCTATGTCGATCTGACTACGTCAGACAGGGGGCATTAGCAACAACAAAATGATGGGAAAAGATATTTATTTCTTCGATAACGAACAGTATTCTTATTCTCTTAATTAAAGTTAACCTAAAGTATATGTTCTAAAGGTGAATTTTAGAGTATTTTTATGAAATGCTGTTTTATTATTATCGAATATTAATATATTTTTTATTAATATATTTACCGTGAAATCTTTAACTTCTAGTATGTGAATTTCTGAACTACAACTTTTCCCCTGCGAAACTCTTTTAAGGTGACAAAAGCAAATAAACTATTTCAGGATTTAGAAATATTCCATGCGTTTTATATTTTTCGCTATTGTATTATTCTTCTACAAGGTTTTTGGGAGTTTACTCCTTAAGAATCAATTTTCATATAAAACCCTGGTATGGATATTTTATGAGGAGTGAAATTTGTACGAGCGTTAACAAAAAAGCGTTACGTTGTGTTCTGCGCATGCGCCAAATCTCTGTCCGAAGAAAGCAGGTATTCGAGTACTGTAGCAGTAACTTAATAAGCCAGTAACAGTCACCTGACAGACGTGATCACTTTTGTCTAGTGGTCATGTTACTGGGCTTCAGATCGATAGGGCGCGGGTTCTATACTCCAGATAGGCACCGCCACATTCCGCTCAATAAGCATAACTTTCAAAGCAAAAAAATGTGATTGATTTTAAACTGTTATTTAAAACAGTAATAATTATTATTTTTTAAACTTAGCCTTATATTTACTTTAAAAGTTCCATTCATAGTTGACCTTTTTAGGACATTTGATCTTTATTTATTTGGTGCTAGTTTGATATTCTGGGGCTACGCGCTTTGTTGTTTATGTTTGCCAAGATGGGCGATAACATTACAATATGGTTACCTTGATATTTTAACATCTGGCAATGTGGTTGCCATGAGGATAACGTATATTAGAAATAATTTTTATTGTTTTTTTCTCGTGGTAACCCTAATAGCTTTAGGCGATTTTCTTAACAATTTAACCATTTTAGTTTCATTTGCTCTATCTTGCAAAACAGTCTATTTCTCTCTCTGTTCTTTTTTTAAAACAGTCTTCTGTTTAATTTTGTGCTATTTTTGAATACGGATATTTCTAATACAATAAGTGAGTTCTTGGATAATTTTTTAAAAGAATACTGAGTGTTGTACTTTTAATTATTGCTATAAATATATATATCGTCCCTTTTCACTTTATTTTACTTTTTAAAAATGTTTTTTTAAAGTTGGAAGAAATTCGTTGAAGGAATTTGCAGTTTTTGGAACATTGTACTTTTGCATTACATTTTATTTGATATTCATTATTAATTTTAATATACATGATATATTTATTTTATTAATAATACAATATAAAAATACAATTATTATATGATAATCATATACTATTCGTTATTTGTAATAATTGTTTTTTAATTGTATTTCTTATAATTATAAAAATTTTTTTATTTACAATTGTTATTCAAAATTTTATGTTATTTATTTATTATTTATGTTATTTATTTATTATTTATGTTATTTATTTATTATGATGTTTATTCATAATTATTATTTTTGTTATTTATTTATAATTATGTTAAATGAATATTCTTATGTACGCTTCTTATTACAATACGATGTGGTTACTCTTTTTCATAATTACTATTAAATTATATTATATGATTATTATATAAAAGAATTATTGCTAAATCATCCTATATGAATATGTAATTATTATTACTATATAATCTTAAAATAATATTATACATAATAATTACTTATTTACTATTTTATAGAAAAATTATATTATATATTGCATAATATTACTACTAGCAAATATTTTTTTAGGTTATATTGATATTCATTTTTATTATCTTGGTCATTCTCTATCTCATTCTTTATTCTTCATTTGGAATAGATTTTACTGTATTTCAAAAGTTCTTTAAAATTATTTTCGCCGCCATCTTGGATTCCATTCCAAAGACATGCGCTGCTTGGCGTTATTCTTTACAGCGACAAGCAGTGTTGGGCTTCGTAGACCCAGAATATACCAAACTAGTTCCATTTATTTATTTATTTATTTATTTTTGCAACTTTCAATAAACTAGATTTTTTTTGTTATAGTGCCATTTTTTAAGCAAGGGGTTGTCACGAGAAATTGGAAAATAAATACTAATAATCAATTTTATAATTTTGAAATTCAAAGAAATTAATATTGTAAAATGATAAATATGTAGGTTTTTTATAGAATACATTTTACATCAGATACGCGTTTCCAAAGAAACAATTGAAGGAACCAAATGTTGAAACATTTCTAGCATTTTGAATGTTTTTCTTACATAATAAATGTACATAATGAAGATTTGAAATCTATTTTATTATTTTAAATTCTAAGAGAGAATATTTGTAAAATAATTAATGTGAGCCTTAGCATATATGGAAGGTGATTCTAAGCTATTGTAGAAACAGTATCATGTATTTCCATTTATACTTGGCGGCGATTTCAGTATTGATTTCGATAAAGAGGAGGGATTAGAATAAGTATAATTTTTAAAATCAGAGCTTAATTTGGATTTTGTTTCTGACAGAGCACTGGGGACGACATGTATGGTACAACCATTGAATGCGGTGTTTTCACGATTCGTAAATCACGTATCTACCGAAGTTCACGTATGATATTTTAGTTGCCACAAGCCTCTTGTCACAGTGATCAATAGTGGCGAGAGTATTGATGTAATTAATACTCAAAGGGGATATTAGTAGTGAAGTAAATCAACCTTCTCTTAACGAAGTACTCATGTACTATGATTAATATATGTTTATGTAACATACTTGATGTGTATATCATTTTACCAAATCAATATGAAAAAATGTAGACAGAATGAAGAAAACGCATGCATACTTTCAGTATTGTATGAGCTCCGTTTATTTACCCTGTTTGCCAACTATATGATCAAAGACAACCGTACTTAAGTTCCAGTAGCGCGTCGGAGCCGACACACAGTTTTTTTTTATTGATTTATTTTATTAATTAATTTTATATTTGCAATTAATTTCCTTAAAAAAATTAATATTGAGAATTTTTGGTAATATATACGGGAAATATTTTTCCACTCGCTTTTGATTTTACTACAAAAGAATGGAACATAAAATTTATTTCAAAAGCAATTCTCGAAGGAAATTTTCGATTCTAAGGAAAATGTGTGGACGGTAGGACTTACCCTCAAGACGATGATCCGGACCTTTCCTCTCGTCCGAATGTCCTTTGATTTCTGTTGCTGGAGCTCCGGGGATCCTCCAATGGAATGAGTTCTCGCGCTTTTATACGCAGTCTCTCATTGGCTATCCGCGACGCACGCGAAAAAGCGCGCCCCTTTCAGCCTCCCACGCCTCGGAGAAGGGGAACCAATTATAATGGTATTCGGAGTCCTACGTGGGCCGAAATTTTCGTCAACTTTCGATCGAGTCCGAAGATTTAGATAAAATGGAGCCTGTTTTCGCCATATGTTACACAGAAACAGCTCATCCTATGACTGACAGAGAAAGCTCCTCGAATCCATTTTTTCCTATGAATCCACAAACAGTGCATTTTATCCATGCTTCTCTATTTCAATGCCGAACGAGAGCATTATTCGGAAATATTTCTAAAAAATATTCTACAATTTAGTCAGTTTTATACGAGAACTGACTTAAATCTATAGCCCTCTTAAAACTAATGACAAAATGCTAAGTGAACATCAAATTCCTGCATAATTTTCCAAATTGACGTTTAATATTGACATCGTCAATTTTCCTCTTTCAATGACTGATGCAAAGTTGGAAATTGTTGCCAATCTTCAAGGATAAAAATAAGTTGTATTTAGAATATATTAATAGAGTCAAGAAAATGAGGGAATGAATGCTATTTGTAACATAATTATTCACACTGTTTCAAGGATGTGATAAATATCAATTAAAATAATTAGTTTTGCGTTGTTCTGTTTTAAGAAAGCACAGTAGATGAATATCGATACCATGTAAGACTCAAGTCCATGGTTACAAGCTCTCGGTCACACGAGTGACGGGTTCGAGACTTGATGCTGCTGGTATCCCGCCGAATAGGAAGGAGGATGCACGTTAAACATATCGCTGCTCAATGTCTTCTCGTTGGTGAGGAGTGGTAGTTAGGAGACTGGAAGTGCCAGTCAGGTGTCGACCTCGTCATTTGGCACCACGGTTCAAAATGACGAGATCCGTAATTCTTTCCCCGGCAGTTTTCTACTAAAAGGGGGGGGGGAGAGTTATAATAAATTCGCACTATAAGCCAACACGCGGGCTATTGGTGACAGATGTCGTAATTTTGAATCTCGGCCTAAGGACGTGGACGTCATTTGAGTGAGTACCCCGCTCTTCAAACTTCCGCATCAACGGGAGGAGTCTCGAAACGTGCATCAGATCCTCTACACGGCGAGTCTTCAGTGGCCCCAGGACAAATGCGCGTCTCGTTAACACAAGCTCGTGACTATGAGTTTTCGGCTACAGCTGCCACACATCCAACAGGGCACTGCAGGAATCGTAATGGTACAGGGGGCAACTTCGTATGACGGTCACTTGGATAGCCCCCATTGAGCATTTACATTAATGAGGATTTTGGATCGGTGGCGATTCCTTTTGGGAACGTCCAGCCCAGTCCGTTATTTCAACAAGTCTATGTTCATGCTTGACCACGTGGAGGGCTTATCTAGCAGTCATAGACACTAGGCCGATCAGTGAGTGAGTGAATATGAACGTCGCCTTATTCCCATACAAGAGAGCTGTACAAGGTCGATCAGATCTGTCACCCATAAAGACATATGGGATGCTACAGAGAATGGCGTTAAAACTACACCGCTACCACAAAGTTTGCAAGATCTACAAACCTAAATCAAATACGCATGAGATGTGCTGAATGAAGACACTTTGAAGAGTGCCTTCAACTGAAAGCCTCGATGTGTATTAGAAACAATGAGAGCCCACCCTATTGAGATTTGTAATGATTGTCACATCCACGCTCAATTCTTAATCAGTTCGTGTTGTGTGTGGTGAGCCCTAACTAATCTTCATTTCAAAAAGATTATCTGTTCAAGGGGCAGCCTTTTATTTACGATGTGAATGGATACATTCAGGCAGTGGCGTAAGGGAGTATAATAGGCACTCCCCTGCACACAGTCAAGAGTTTTCCCTTTAATATTTTATAAGTTGGTTAAATATGTACTTGGCCTCAGTCAGGCTTTAGGCTCCCTAGAATCCTACATCCCCCTCCCCGAATACGGAGGCTGCGGGAGTGTACGTTACGCCACTGCATTCAGTATATATAACAAGTGCATAAATTGTATTTATTTAATAATGCGTATACTCTTTACATAAAATCATTAAAGTCAATAATTTGAGTCATGTATACAAACAGCGAAAGAATAATTTGTTGCAAAAAGAGAATTCCAGCTTTCTTGAATTATAATAATAAATTATCAGCGAAAATATAATACATACAAATTTAGGCAATTAAATTATAGACACAATCCACAATGTAACATTTAGATGTGCATAAAATATAATTAATATTCAGTATAAGTATAAATATATATAATCGTAAACTTCAGAAGCTAATGTACAAATTTTGAACAAAACCTTGACACGTTTCCCTAAAAATCGACGATGAAATTTTAAATTCATTCACGTTTGAATATTGTTGATCCTGTCTCTACAAGTTTCTCTTGCTAAGTCAACCTGAAAGGTTTTCCATAATGCTGAGTGTCGATAGCGGTGGAGAGTAAGTTTTTGCTGCAAACCACGTCTTTGGCACATCAGCGTTACCTTCTTGATATATAAGGCCCCGCGTTGCTATTCGACGTCCATCCTTTAAAATATTGTCAAGCCAAGCACAGAAATCTGTTCATTTTCTCGCGCGGATGATATATTTATTTTACTTTTACCGTTATCCTGACACTTCCGCTTTCATGCTGCTGTCGTCGCGTGGGACTGGTTCTTGTTTTCGAAGGTGAATAGAGTACCTTTTAAGGCCACCCAAAAAGAACCTTTGCTAATCAGTACGTGTCCACTCTTCTTTCCACTGAACATAATATGAGGCCGCGTTAGCCTAGTGGTCTGGGTAACGAACTCATGGCCTTCGTGTCATGAGTTCGAGCCTAGTACCGCTGAAGACCCGCAGTGTAGGGGATGATGCACGTTGAATCTGTCGAAGCTCAGACGTCCTCTCGTTGGTGGGGTGTGGAAGTTAGGAGAAGGGGGTACTAGCTCAGGTGTCGCCCCCTTCACTTGATC
The DNA here is from genome assembly GCA_019973975.1 of Trichonephila clavata. Classification (NCBI taxonomy): domain Eukaryota; kingdom Metazoa; phylum Arthropoda; class Arachnida; order Araneae; family Nephilidae; genus Trichonephila; species Trichonephila clavata. Next base: position 36,569 of record BMAO01014298.1, read on the forward strand.
GTGGTTCAAAATTACATCGCCAAAAACCCTCGAGTAGCTGAATAGAGCGACCACAATATTCACTCACTTATCTACTAGACAGTTAACGATAACAGTGGGTCCTTGCAGGGATTTTTTACGAATAATTTTGGTTTCCCCCTTATGAAAATGCTTTTGCATTCTTTTTCTTAGACGACGTTTCAGTTGGAATTTGGCACGAAGGGGTAAAATTAATTGTTAGGTAGATCAGGTGGAATTAATTGTTACTCATCGGCTTCGAATAGAACAGACACTCGGGTGCCTAGAACTTCTCTAAGCATTGCACGATGCTAAGTTTCTGGTGTATTATTTAGTTACATGATCACCATGATTGAAATTTTAAGAACGATTTCCTGAATAGAAATATTTTGGTCAACAAACACATAACTTTTTGCTTGCTCATGATCAGATAATTTTCTACCGTTTCCCATAGTTAATTTCAGCAAGCTATAAAAAGGTATCATTTTCGTTTAGGATATACAGTGGTCATCCAAATTAAAGGATATTGACAGGAGTAAAACAAAGCTGATACACCTAATGAAAATTTCTTAATAGAGAAATTTGTACACAAAAATAATTAAAATAAATTTTAATATTTGGCAGAGAGTTTATTATCTATATATATATTTGCAAAATATTGGAATTAAAACCAAATTATATATATATATATATATATATATATATATATAATAAGAAATTGGAAATGTGGTGGGAAAATTATAAGTCCCCTCTTATGGAAAACATTTTTCGTCAATATAATGTTTGGATACTTCGGATAGATATTTTTATACCTATCATCACGATTACACAGATTTCACCAAAGTCATCATCATGTCTTGCAAAGTCATCAAAGGATCATGTCTTGCAGAATTGCACGCAACACTTCTAAAAGTTCTCTTTTCAGCTCCTGGGAGGTCGGGTAGAAATTTAGTGCGTTGAAGTTCGGTGACCGCAGGCAGTGGTTCCTAACCCTCGGGCCGCGGACCGGCACAAGTCCGTGGATAAAATGGTACCAGACTGCCCAAGGAACATTAAATTATTTTCATTTTATTTACCGTGTTGTATTTCTCTCGAGTTTATGCAACTTTCCAAGGAAAACACTTTATATTCCATGTTAAATCGCTTTATATTTTCATTTTTTTCGTACAACTGTATTTTATTCTGAAGACATACATAAAGACAATTAAATTAAAACTATTAAAGTAAAACAATTTGAAATATAAACAATGAACATACCACTCTCAGTGGGCACGGTTAAGTTATAAAACGTTGACAGGCCCGGGGCGATAAAAAGGTTGGACAGCACTTCCTTAAAGCATCCCGCACATGCGCAATCGGATACAGTTAAGGGAGGGGGAGTTGTTGACTTATTCCCCCTGATCTACCCTGCGGCTAGATCTGGTCCATGAGCCCAAGAATCTTCAAAAAATCATATACAAGAAAAAAGATTGGAGTATATGTCCTATTTCTGAAGACCCGTGCAGTTCAACAAATGTTCCAGAGAGGCCTGCTTTGAATTGGTAGACATAAAATAGGCTTTTTGTCCACCAACAAAGAAGAGGCACTTAATAAGTCCACTTGTAAGTCTGGAGACGGTAGACTGGAAGATGTTTTTCCCCTTTGATGGTAAGGGCATCATCTGGGACCTGCCTACTATACCTGGGATGAGTCGGGATTGCAATTCCTGTATACCGAATACCAGTATTTTGAGCCATTTCTATTATTTTGTAATACCAGTATTCACAAGTTTAAGTACCGTTTTTTCGGTATTTACTAGAAATTTTTAAAATTGTCTCCACTATACGTTCAGGGATCGCCAACATAGCAAAATACTATACGTTTTTATTTATATGTCTCCCTAATGGACTAAATATAAAGTTGCATCGTACAATCAAGAAAAATTATAAAATATGTGAACTATCCAAGGAGGCGGGTCGAAATTATTCTATTACAGCTCAGAGCGATACTGCACACGCGCAGGATTCTTAGTTTGATATTCGTATCTGTAAAAACAAGGTTGTAGTTGTGAAGAAAGAGTGTGCGTAATATTTAAATATTTTTGAAATTGGTGAGTTTGTTATTCTCATTGCATTTGCATATCATATAGTACAATTGATGCATTATACTTTTTAAGAACGCATTTCAAAAATTTGCAATAGTACCACAGACTTATTAAGAATTTACATCCCCGTGACCCGGGTAGAGGTGTGGGAGGAACTTAATGATCAGTCGACATGATGAACTTCAATTATTTTATTTATCGCTATATTCAACTCAGACACAAACAACACTTAAGCAAGATTAATTTAATCAGTAACAGAATGGGAGTGAGACGAGATTGCGTTGAGAAGAATATATTTAATCATGCAGCTCTACTTTTATTATAACTTTATACCGAGCTTAAGTATTTAGTGACCGCACTATTAGTTAAACTTATAAACATCCACTTGATTTAAGATCAGAGTACCCGAACTCTTGCGATCTTCTAAGCCTTTGCGTTGACTTTAACACGGCTCAAATAGTTAAAAACTTAACACTTTCTTAATATTCCAACTTCTGGCTTCCTACACTATTCACGTATAAGTTTCACTGCCGATTTGCTTCACTTCCAACCTATTCACAATTCACTTCCCTTCTAATAAATTCTCGCTTCACTAACTCTCAACATCGCGAATAAGGAATATATATATATATATTAAACTTAATTTGCATAATCACGCTTTCTGTCTTTTCGGAGAAGGTTGGTTGATAAAAAAATGCTGACCCAAAAGAATTCTCCCAGGAAGCTTTGATTGAGTTGAAGGACGCGTATAGATCCGTCACAGACTGAAAAGTGATATTTGCACTTTTTTGTTCTTTATTTAAATAAATATGATGTTCCTTCACTTTTTTGTGATTATTTATACTTTATACTGTGATTTTTTTTACTGTTTGCCTATGTATGTTTAATTCTGTTTAATTCTTTTATGTTAAGTTACAAATTATTTTTTGTGATATTAACACTCTTTAATAACACTGGAAAATAAAACAAAGAAACACCTGTGTTTTCTTTCTTTTTCTAAAATTTCTTCTACCGGTATTAAAACATGTATCCCGGCATTAAGATCCAAAAAATACCGAATACCGGTATTGAACTTTTGATCCAATATTGCAATTCCTGGTCGGAAGAATTTTCCATAGCTTCTGGTTTGAGATTTTTATTTTGGAGCAGATCTCAGAGAACGTCAGGTTGTTACCTGACACAGGAACCTTAATGGTGCCTTCCTTGGCCAAAAGATCAGCCATTTTATTGCCATAGAGTCCACTGTGGGACGGGATTCATCGGAAATAGACCTCTTGCTGTTGTGAAAGCTCTTTAAGTGTATTGAGAATCAAAATAGCTCTTTTATTGCGAAATTTATAGTCCAGTTATTTAACTGCTAAATAGTACTACGACTATCAGAAAATATATCATAGCGGAAAATCTTACAGTTTTAATGACGTTAAGTGCCCCATCAATGGCAATTCATTCAGATCTAAAAAAGGATCAGAAGTTTGGATTCCTAATCTGGATTTTTTGTGAGAAATTCGGGGCCTTCACAAAGATGTTGCTACCACAAAAGTTGTATTTATTTTTGCAACCATCAGTACAACTTTGAGTATAGTAGTTGATGGAATTTGATTGATGTCTCTTCCAAAGCAAGTTGATGCAGTTACTATGGCGTCTTGCTTTTTGTTTGTATGCGTCCCAAGTTAGGATTTAAAATGAACACTGGGCAAGACCTCTAAGGGGTTAAAGATTGGCTACAAGGAGTGCCTTCAACGTCCGGATGAAACAGGTTCATCAAGTGGATACGAAAGACATATTTTTGAATCTCTGTTTATTTGCCCAATTTCTAAGATGTACCGATGTACGATTAAAATCACCATAATTGTAAAGCTCATGCTTCTTCTCAGTTTTATAAGGCCTTTATACCACTTTTATATAAAACTAATTTTATGGGGCAGCTATGTCTCATGCCAGCGATGATTTGAGCTGCGCTGGATTGACTCGCTCTAGTTTAACTAAAAATTAGAAGATTCATTGAAAGAAATTTGAGAACCGTACTCTATAGCAGGTCTTATCGAAGAAGTGTATGTTAATCTGAATGTGTTAGCATCTGTTCCCCAATCTTTGCCAGCAATATATTTCAATAAATCCAGTTTCTTCCTTCTCTTATTTACCAGATAATTAATATGTTTGTTGCTCGGGATCCAATGATCCGGTGAAGCAAATTGGCCAACCCATTCGAGTGATATCTTCTATTTCTCAGTATTCTGATGCATACTACATACAATCGATGTGGCCAAGCATTATCACTCATTAACAAAAATTCTCGGACAAAAGCAGTCCTAAATAGTCTAACATGGGGTTCCAATACATCGTCTACAAATCTTTGAGTGGTAACCGAACTTCCTTAAAAATATGCATCTCTGTGTAGCCTCCCCTGCATGATTCCTCCCCAAACCATTAAACCCCAGACGCAGAAACGAAATATTTAATGGACCAGGGAAGGCAAGTTCCGCGTTGCTTCTTTTCTCCAGATAAAAATACGTTCAACGTCCACATTATATCTGGACTCGCGAACAAAAAATACTTGAACCCAACCTGAACATAAAAAGACTGCATCAATTTAAACATGTCTTTAGCAATTGGAGTCAGTGGGGCACATTCCATTGGCGTTCTCGCATACAGGATAACCTCAGAAGGCTTTCGCGTAGTGCTATAGAACGGCTAATTATAGTTCCTTTTCTAGCCTGAAGGTCTTAAAACACTTAAATCACTTCACGGTTTCTTCAACAGAAAATGGTCTTCGGATGCAGTTGTTGCTTTTGGACATACTTGATCATACTATATAGTGCTCAAAAAGTGGCCCTAAATTTTTGTTATAACAATTTGAGGGGCATTTAAAATTTGGGCGTCTTCCATTAGAGTGTGACCTCGCTTTATTCCCTACCAATCATTTTCTACTTTTGATTTCTACCTAAATGATGTCTCTGAGCTTTAACTATGATGAAAACTGATTACTCTCAGAAACCCCATTTACTTTAAATAGATCGGAATTCCAACAGGCATCCATTGCCTATTTCACTGTCTATCACCGAATTTGCATATTCCTGTATGCATGGAAGTGCAAATATATGTTCAATTTAACATTGATAATTTAAGTATTGGGGGTAATGGTTGCAACATACTTAGCAAGCAAGTTTTTTCTTATTATGCTTTAATTTTGATGACCAGTGTACCCTAGACTTGCTGAGCGATTTAATGTACTTTTGAAATTCTGCGTGTATTTTTTTTTCGTAATCGCATTTTCTGTTAGATAAAATAAGACAATATACTTAGCGTTTTTCTAACTCAAGTAGAGACTATTATGTAGATATCTATATGCTAAGCGTTTACATTTTAAATTTTAATACTTAAGTAATAGCATTGATTTAATGTACTCTAGCATTAATTTGCGTTTTGTAGTTGTTATAAATATCTATTATCTCATAACAATTATCTTATTTCTCATAATAATTATCTTCATAACTCGTTAAGAAACACAGAAGCCTTATTTTCTAAAGAGCATACAGTGTTATAAAAAAACAAAATATATCTCTAAAAGATCAGATGACGAGAAAGGCAATAGGATTGGCCCATCACAACCTTGAAACGGTTTTACCCAACGAGGGGCTACTTTATTAAAAGGGAAATTTGAATCGAATAACACACAAAAATAAGTTTTTTGGTTTTTATAAACTTTTAAAATCAAAGCATTATGGGTTAACATATGTGAATTTTTTTAAATTTCTAATGGGGGAGTGAGTGAGTGAATATTAACGTCGCACTGTTTAGCAATACGAGGGCTTTTGGGTTTCTAATGGGGCTGGGAATGATGTTTTACCATTGCAGACCTTGCATATTTCCCAGGAGCTGGTCTCTCTTTTTAGTGCAGCACCACATAGATGGAATACCAATCACCACAAGTAATTTTGAGGCCCAGTTTCCTTTCCAGGAGGCACCTGAGCTCTGACGATGCTAAAACCGAACTTAGGAATTTTATCTTGCCTAGAGTACCCAAGACAAACAAACATTCTAGGTATCTTTTGCATGCCCCGCAATCATACGCCATAAAAGCTGTCGATTTTCTGTATCATGAAAATCCACCTACTTGAGCCGGGAACAAACTGGCAACCTTAGGCGTACAAGGCCAGCGACAAACCAACTACGCCCCCCCCCCAGCCGGTTAAATATGTGTAACATAAATAATATTAAAAGGTGATGAGCTAATCCGAGGGTAGCTAAGTCAATAGGCGTGTGGGTGGATAAAAATATATTTGATTGACACACTAAGTGGATCATTGGGCATTTTTATGCTAAGAGCCCTAAGATACGTATTTTGTTCGACAGAATCGCAAAACTGATTCTGGGAAATTTAAAAAATATATATATTTAAAATATGCATATGTACTTTTTAAAAAAAAAAAGATAGACATTTCTTAACTTTTTATATTAAATGTTTATTAGAATTATTTTAGAATTATATCTCTAATCCAAACCTCAGTCGAAGTGAACCCACTGGAATGAATTCCTCCAATGACTAATCTAATGTTAACTAATGAACATTTAATAAATATACATTGGAAAATTCGCTTACATTACACAAACTTTGACATGAAGGACTTTTTTCAAGTGTTACTAAAATTCCCCACATATAAAGGATTTAAAGTTTTTAATATTTCTATGCGATTCTGTTTAATAATGTTGTAGACACTTGTGAAACATTTTCTATACGGATAAAGGAAAAATGTTTTTCTTATTCGAAATGAGTTCAAAAAATTTCTGAACAACATATATAAGATATTTTTCTCCCAAAAGAAGATAACTATTTTAGTTTGAAAAAGGTACAAGTAGCAATTGTAAAAATATGAAATACTGGACTGTTATATCAATAAATCTAAAATGCCTGAACTTTATCAAATTCTTTCTGAGCGCCACAAATATTCGAAGACAGTTTAACTAAGTCCCCAAAATATGTTCCTTTAATATAATACGGACAAGTTTAGATACAATGTTCGAAATAAATGAAAAAAAGATGACTCTCTTTCGTTTGATTTAAAAAATATGACAACAAAGTTAGAGAAGTATTTTTGAATTTCTCAACATATATATATATAGAATCAAGTATTTGAGCATCCTTAAAAAAGTAATAATTCAATCACTAACCAATGAAAAGCGCTGACATCAAAAAAAGCAATATGGGGTTTATATTATGCTGGAATTCTTGTAGCTGAAATACTTTGAATACTTTTCAATGTGAAAGAGTAAAGATTTTTAAACATAGATTATATTCCTCAGAATTTAAAAAAACCGTATGAAATGTGGTTGTAACCGTAGCTCAATGCTTTTTAAAGTTTTGATTAAAACTCAAAAGCTGCTGTTAAACTGAATTAATTAACATCGCATCAATCATAAGCACAGTTCAAACAAACGTATGAAATTTTAAGAAGTGGATATATTGCATGGTAAGGAAATAATACTTTCAACAACAATAAATCCATTTTTATATTACAGCAGCACAGGGAATTAGTTCACTTCTAGAATACGACAATGGCCGCAGGAGGGAGAGCGAGTTATATTGTCGCACTGTGAAGCTGCACTAGGACTATTGGAGGCAAACCTCGTATTTATGAGCCTCAGTCGAATGATGAGGACGACATCTTTAACTGGCACATCCCTCTCCTAATTTCCACACCACACCAACGGGAGAATGTTTGAGCCTCGATAGATTGAATGTGCTTCGCTTCTCCCCTACATGGAGGGACTTCAGGAGCACTAGGCTCGAACTAATGACACTTCCGGCACGAGTCTGTGACCATGTCCACTAGGCTACAGCAGCAACAGGGTTCCAGGATCTTCATCGTTGGCCTCACAAAATGCAAAACCCAGAAGGACCAGTGATGTCCCAGCGTAATTTATTTAGCAGAAAACAAGAAGATTAAAAGCACAGCCTCTCATGACGTGTGAATCATGACAAAATCTGTGGTGAGTGTAGTCGCCATTGGTAACAGCAGCCACGCACCTCGGCACAGAATCAAAGAGGCTTTGGATGTATCATTGGGGTACAGCAGTCCATGCGGCTACCACACATTGCCAAAGTTGATCTGGTGTACCCCGGGCCAGTCATAGTGCAAGCATGGACGACACGTTTTTCGATTGGCTATAAATCGGGAGAACAAGCGGGCCGAGGAAGCGGGAGTGAGTGAGTATTAACGTCGCACTGTTCAGCTACACGAGGACTTTTGGCTACGGATCTCGTAATTTAGAACCATGGTGAAGTGACGAGGACGACACCTGAGTTGGAACCCCCAGTCTCCTAACTACCGACCCAAGGAAGCAGTTCAATCTGATGGGTATCGAAGAACACTTGAACGTTACGTGCCACGTGTGGTCGTGCATTGTCCTTTTGGAATATGGCTGATGGCGAGTGCTGAACGTATGGGAGGACCACGAGCTCCAACGACCCAGTGATGGAGTGCTGGCTGTTTAGTGTGCCGGCAATGCGTACTAGAGGTATGCAGCAGTCAAATCCAATACTACCCCAAACTATGATACCGGGTGTAGGACCAGTGTGGCGATGCATAACATTACACAGTTCAGCAGCTTCTCACCTCAGTGCTTTCAAACTCGAATCCGACCATCGTCATGTTGCAGACAGAAGCGGGTTTTGTCAGTAAACACAATGTCGTTCTATTCCGTTATCCATGTTCATCGTTCATCGCACCACTGACGACGCAAGCACCAGTGGTTTCCAGTCAAGTGTAAACGAAGCAATGGACGCTTTACGGACATTCCACTCTTCTGCAAACAGAGCCGAATGGTACGAGTGGACACCGAAAGATGCATAACAGACAGAATCTATTGTACTATATGGTTCGGATGTGCCCGCGCGATTCATCTCTGCCATACGCACAATCCATCTGTCGTCACAGGCAGTGGTGCAAAGACTTGGGTGTAATCGGCTCAGTCGGACAATCGTTTCTGTAGTGAAACGTATCTGGTGTAAAGTGTATTATAAAAAACCTACATATTTATTATTTTACAAAATTAATTTCTTTCTTGGAATTTCAAAACTATAAAATTGATTATTAATAATCATTTTCCAATTTCTCGTGACAACCGTTTGCTTAAATACTGGCACTAAAACAAAAATCTAGTTTATTGAAAGCGGCAAAATAATAAATAAATAAAAGATCAAATGTGCTAAAATGAACAACTATTAATGGAACTTTTTAAAGTAAATATATAGCTAAATTAAAAAAGTTTTATTATTGTTTTAAATCGATCCCTTTTTTTTTCTTTGAAAGTTATGCTTATTGAGCGGAATGTGGCGGTGCCTATCCGGAGTAAACCCGCGCCCTATGGATCTGAAGCCCAGTAACAGGACCACTAGACAAAAGTGATCACGTCTGTCAGGTGACTTTTACTGGCTTATTAAGTTACTGCTACAGTACTCGAATACCTGCTTTCTTCGGACAGAGATTTGGTGCATGCGCAGAACACAGCGTAACGCTTTTTTGTTAACGCTTGTACAAATTCCACACCTCATAAAATATCCATACCAGGGACTTATATAAAAATTGATTCTTAAGTAGTAAACCCCCAAAAAACGCACGAATAAACAACTGCCGTATTTCAAATCGCCAATCTGTTCTCTTCGTATATAGCTCTTGCGGGTGGCGCTACGGTCGCCCGTGATGTGTATCTGTGCTATAATGCTAATGATTTCCTTTTTTCATCGCCGCCAATGCATGATGTAAATTTCACATGGTTTTACATGCTTCCTTCAGGGTATTGTATTTTGTGTGGCCAGCTGTGTAATTACATATTTTCTGGGATTTTTTTTCAGAATATATGTTTTTCTTGACGTAACTTCGCTCTCTCCTTAATTTCAATGAGTCATTTAGTTTTTATCGTATTAGGTACAATGGTCTGATCGATAGCGATCGAGTTAGAGGTTCCCCAGTTACAGGGTTCTTAACAAAATTGTGAGCAAAATAAACTTTTAGAAAACTACCCCAAACTTCCTTAATTTCTTAAAATTTGCCTTTATAAAACCCGTATGTTGCAACAGTAAAGAAATTTTATTTTGACTTATTAAAATTAAGAAAAAAATATCTTGCTTTTTTTTCCAGATTGTGAGAAGCATACTTCGGTCTTGTACATTTAAATTACATGCATACTATGTTATCTTGTTTATTTTTCTTTCATATCAGTCTGTTCTGTTATAGTCTGGTCCATTGTTTATTTACGTAGCACCCTGGGGTTATTGGCAACAAACTTCATAATTTTGAACCACGTTCAAATGGCTAGTGGAGGTTTGGAGAGAGAAGGGCGTCACCTGTCGGAGGTTCCTCGCATTGCCTTAGAGTGCGAGTAATGAAAATTATGATTGCGAGTTCGAAGCAGGTCGATTTGGGTGAGTCCGGATGCTAGAACAGTCCCGACGAATGGTGGGGCTGATGTCGTCAATTATGAGTTAGCTGTGTCATCTTAAACGACGGACGCACGAGCTTGCACCATCTCTTCGTAATCCGGAAGAATTTCGTGGCCTTATTGTTTTGAAAATACGTGTACTACATTATTTCGGTGGTGTCTTGAGCGAAATATAAAATTTGTGTGTGAAAAAACTATCGTGCACACATAATCTACGGCTCTGATAGCGCACGTCAAAAGAAAATTTACTCTCAAATAGGATTTGGGATTCTTCGATAGAAAAGGGGGTATCATCTTAATTAATAAAAAATAACATTGTGGACATTTTTCTATAAGCTTAGCCCTTAGATTATATCCGATAAAACATACCTTTTTTGCACAAGCAACACCAGAAAAATATTTTATGTAAAAATACAGCCATTATATATTTGTAATTTTTAATCGTTTTGTATATTATTTATTTACTTTACAGGAACATTCCCTTTTGAAATTTCTCTCGGTTTATTTCCTGCGTCCAGATACCAATCTGATATTTCATGAAACAAATAAAACTACTGCAGCAGTCTCGCATGCAACGGAGGGTCATAGCCAATAGCGAATCCCGATGCGTCTCGCTCGTGGTCTATGTTGCTTCCCTCCCGGTCCTTGTTGGATCCGCCCCCTTCCTAAGAAGACACGTCACTAATGAGGGTGCACACAAAGAAATGACTAGGGCTTTTTTACAAGAAATTACCCATGCAAACAGAATCGTCCTTTTCCGTGTATCACACAGAGTGTTCCAATAAATGCAACGAACGTCCTAAAAGTAGTTAAAACACTTTGTTCTCCAAGTGGAATCGGTTAAAAAATTTAATGAGTACAGATTTACAATTGCTAAAGTTATCGAAACAGCACAAATGATCTTTAGAATCTTCATTGACAGCTCGAACTATTAGTACTTGTGACAGATAAAGAAAGCGATTGAAACTGAAATATTATTCCTTTTAAAAACACATTAAAGGTTATATTAAAATATTTGGGAATTCTCCTCTCTGAAACTTCACGTGCCTCCTTACACAAGAACATTATTTCATTACATCCCTCTAACATTTTTACTCATCTATGTGTATCCAGAATTTTTGATGATTTATATAATTACTTTTATTACATATTTTTTATAAGTTGTTTTCTTTAGTCATATTTTTGTTCTTGTGGAACAGAATTTTCTAGATTTAGTTTAAAATGTGAATTACAAATTCTTTCAAACTTTTTCCTCTGGTACTAAAGAGGTCTAATTTCTTTTACGAAAAGAATTTCCAAAATAAAACTATATGTATCTCTAATACGAACTCATTTCGTAAATTTACATATTCTTCTAGTTTAAAAATAGAATGTATTAAAATATATGAAAAAGATACTTTATTTTATAAGTATTTTATTTAAAATTCTCTAATAAAATTTTTTTTAAAGAAAACTTTCTTGCTTATTTTTATTATAACGTCTAACAAAAAAAAATAAATGTCAACACTTTTATGATTAACTATTATAGAAATAAACTAAGAAAGAAAAAAATTTGCATTTGAAGAACGATTTAGGAACAATAAGACATTCAAACGTTATCTGAATTATTGAGTGATTGTATAGGGGTATGTGTGATCGCATAACTTAATTTTAATTGGGAATTAATCCTTATTTGGATATTACTAAAATAAAAAAAAATAAACACAAAACTAGGAGGTAAATTTAATCAACGAAAAATAAAATAAACATTTAGATGTTTACAAAGCAGTCTATGGGAGAGAATTCATGTGAATACATCGGCAAAAGGAATTTGAGCATTAAAATGCAAAAGAATCAGGTTATCAGGAACAGATGAGTAAACACAAATCTGATTAATTTTTATATGACATAAAATAAGCAAAGCTCTGCATCTTCTCAAATGAAAGAGCATTCTTTCCATAAGAAAAACGCATCTTCAATGTGTTACGCGCACTGACTTTACAGTATTCAGGTTGACTAGGGCTGCTCCAAATTGTTGAAAAACTGTTCTGTTGAAAGTTAACAAAATATTGTGTACACAATTGGATCGTCTGGAATACAATAAGCACTCTATAAATAATAGTTTGATACTGTATTCAAACTACTGAACAGCAAGCGAAAAATATCAAGATAAATTTTAAGTTAAATAGCCTGATTTCACATTTGACTTTTGCTGGTCAAGTAACGTGGAATACTCTATATTGAACTTTTATGAGTTTTAAATATTCACGGACGATTGGGTGTATGTCTAAATCAAGCCCAGAAATGTATTAACATGTCGAATGGCTTCGTTAACAAATTCATTATGTCATATCTCTCATAGATACATATTTTTTGAAGAAATGATTATAAACTGGTCCGGTTTAACCTGTAAATAAATTTCTCCTCAATTCTTCTTTAACAAATGCCATTAGAGTATTGAAATTATTTAATATGTATGTAATTCATTTTGAAATATTAAATTTTCTTTATAATTAAAGTATACAGAAATGAATGCACATTTTGAAAAAGATATCACTGAAGCCTTTTTAACGCATCTATGCTAAATTTTTAAATATTATTCTCGATTAGACTTTTCAACAAACTCTCTTTTACAATAGTATGGCCCTTCCTATCACCACGATACAAATTAATTCGATGTTTACACACAGACTCTCAGATAGAGCATTGAAGATGGCATCACTTTATTCTGGATGAATTCACCCTTACACCTAGTTCCTATCTGTTTGACGTGATCGTAAACACACACACACACAACACACAACACAAACACAAACACACACCACACACACACACACACACACACACAAATGACATAGATAAATTTATTTAAGTGCAAATGAAATTCCCGCAATCACATAATTCGTCTTTATTTTACATGACATTTTTTTAAGAGATTGGAATAATGAAAGGTAAAAAAGGCTTAATAAGTGCTCCCACACAACTATCCGAGTCAACACAATTCGTAAGCGAACACTATTAGACTCAGCGAAATGCCGAGTAGGTAGGTAATGAATACACCGATCAGATCATAACACGACAGAGGTTTTTGCTCCGGATTCTCATCGCGCTCCAGTTCGGAGAAACGAGCCCAGAACTTGAAGCCTTCCTCCCTCATCAGCTTGGCGAGAAGTCCTCCGTTGTCCACGCGTGAGACGAGCGTCTGCAGTCTGTGTTGATGGCAGAAGCCCTTTCTCACGGGCATCGCCAGGTTTGAGAGTTGCAGGATATCGCCGGAGAGAAAATACTTCTTCCAATGCTTCCCTCCGGCCACCCTTTGCAGTACCCTCCGGCTGCTGACGACGGCCGAATCCGTGTCCACCTGAGCGCTTTCGCTAAAGAACCAACGGTGTCCAGCCACTTTCTCGCCCAGGTGCCGCAACTCTTCCTTTTCGTGGTGGATTAAAAGATCTAAAAGGACCGATTTGTCTTGGATGAAACATTTATAGTTTTCTTTCGTGACTGCATCAGAGAGTTCTTCGAAGTTTCGAACGTTCGGGTTCTGCAGAGGAACGGCGAGAACTGAAAAGAGAGCGGCTGAATAACAAATTGCCAAAAGTTTTGCAAAACAGGACCATGAACTCACCATAACTGTGTACTTGAAGGAATTTTTTTCAGCACGCATGGACTGTCCCAGCACACATCCGAGAAATTCTATCATCGTGTGAAGGTATGAGTATTTTGTATTCAACAAGACCCGAAATATAAAAGGCACTACGAGTAGGGCGCTCAAAGTCAAGATCCAGGTGGGAAAATCAAACAATTGAACAAAATCCAAAGAAAGCGGAACCTTCTTGATGGCGAACGTCTGATCATCCGTCATGTAAACAGGAATGAAATCCACAACGTTATTCCTAGACTCTGTCATGCTGAACAGATTGAAAGACAGGTCGGCTTCCCCTTTGTGAATCATGTCCACTGGATCTGTCCAATTACCACCCGAAGAAGGTCTGTGTTCTTTGAATGGAATCCATTCATACGGCTTTTTCAAGGCTTCCAGAACAAGGACCGAAAACTTTTCTTCTAACATAGAAAGGTATCGGCTGCTTTCGCCAATGTTGCTTGCTTGAGTTGTAAGTGCAGTGGCAACTCTTATTGTGCGTGAGCATTCCATTCTATGTTATTTTCATTTCACGCTGCAACAGTCACAAAACAGAGGCTATTCTGTTTTTCAAAGTTTCCCGAATAAAAAGTAATTCCTTACTATTTCCTACGTGAAAATACTTTCATGCATCAGAACCCTTTTTTCACGCAAGCAACTATAATTTTTTTCCAACAAATGGAAGTCCACGAATTGATTGGAAAGTCCCCAAAAGAAACACTCTTGAACAATCAATGCCACTTTTTCTTGAGAGTACAAATGGCCAAAACTCAACATCCACAACCACCTATGCATAGAATTTCATTGTAGCTCGATTGTATGTTTTAAATATCAATAAAAATATGACTTTTTAGATGCAAAACATAATGCCCAAATCATAAAACACGACGGTTCAAGGCATGAAAAACTTGGATGCTGTTGTTCAAAATGATGGATGGATTACCTCTATAATTTGATTTCTACACAAGGTCATGTTGACGACATAATTGTTCAATATACTTTTTGTAACTTTCATGAATAAGATGCGTCATTGTTATTTGTAAAGTTCAATATATTTTCCAGCAAATTATTTATTAAAAATGTTACGGCTATCCTCTCTTTTTTTCCCCAAAAATATTATAGTTAACGCAAAAAGTTAGAAAACGAGAAGCGAATAACATTCTAAGTGTTTGACTTCTGTAACAATGCGCTTTAAAATATCAATTCCAATATCACTCAACAAACCCGATACTATTCCCAAATCTTGAATTTATCCATCGAACGCCCAAGTAATTCTTAATATATCATTAGAGGACATCATATCATGTTTTTAACCAAATCAACTGAGTTTCAACATACGTCGAAGCTGTTTGCTATTTATTTTTGATAGCCCCCGAACCATTGTCATCAAGCTCTTATGGAAATCGAACGATTCTAGTGAATAAGTGTTATAAAAATTATTTTTCATTGACGGTTTTTCAATTTCGTGTATTAAAGCTTATTTTTTATAAAAGCTTCGCAGACACCAGTATTGAAAATATAACAGTAGTTTTAAAAGTTATCAGAATCTATTTCTATTGGGGCATACACCAAACATTTAAATCAATATCAGAAAAAAAATCGGAATTTTTCATTTCGATATCGATTCTATGCTTTGTAGTTAAGCTCTCAGTCGATAGGTTTGGTAAAAATTACATAATACAAACTTGCGTGTTTGAGTTGGAATACACAGTCCAGGTAACTGATTTAAAAAGAAAAAAAATCTGTCATCAGTTCAAGTTGACAATCCATCTGATTTACACTCGACCATTGGTGCACACATAAATAAACCCTTGATTTTTTTTTCTTCTTGAATTTATTAAAATTTTATGAATATAGTACGTAAAATTTAATTAGTTTTTTGTATTAATAATTCATTTTATTAATTAATGCTAATTATTTATTCAATAATTTATTTTTTACAGCTTTTTGTTCCCAACAATCGATAAAATGAAAAGACTTGCCAGCGTATTGGGGTAGAATACGAGAAGGCTAGACTTTCGATCCTCCTGTGTGGACACAACCTTGTGGATTCAGTGCCAACATAATTCGAATCGGCATCGTCAATTAGAGATTTTAAGAGAAACACAGAGAACAAGTTCATCTTTTAGTCTCAAAATCTTAAAAGTCTCTTTAAATTTGATACAAAAATAGGACTAACGAACTTGAAAGCTAAGTAAATAAATTGAAAGTAAAAAAGCTTTTTTAAAACAAGCTTTTATTTAAATGGGCTAAAAAGAATAAAATAAATTTTTCTTTAAAATTTTTTTACTATCAACTTATAACGTCATTACACAATTTATATGATATAAAAGCTTGTCGCGAGATTTACCTCTGCAGATAAACAAGTAAATTAAATAACTTGATCTGATTGATTTCAATTTCTTAAAATTTTCAAACTAAGTAAGTAAGAGTGCTTTAAACTTGCGACAAGCTTTTATATCATATAAATTGTGTAATGACGTTATAAGTTGATAGTAAAAAAATTTTAAAGAAAAATTTATTTTATTCTTTCTAGCCCATTTAAATAAAAGCTTGTTTTAAAAAAGCTTTTTTACTTTCAATTTATTTTTCACTTTTTAGTTATCACTCGACAGGTTTCTTAGTCTGTTCATCTCATTCAACGCATCATTGTTGCTAGGTGTTAGCCGGTTATTTTCGAACAGTCGAGCTAAATGAATTCTCGCAAAAAGAGTACTAGACGAAAAACACAATTTTTTCTTAAATCCGAAAATTTTAAGCAATTCTTTCAATCTTCGTACAGATCTTGGGTAATATTATCCTACACACGAAAAAAAGTTTTATGAGATTTTCTTCATAAATGACGAAGTTATTAAATGTTAAAATGTTGAGTATTTTTTGAAAAATCGTAAAAAAAATTTTCGACATTTTATTTTTGAAATGACTGATTCTAAAAGAGCAAATCATAAGCTGTTTTAGTACGGAATGTCGATTCATTTAAACAAAAAAAATTCATGCGCGTCGATTTAGACATTATTTTCATAAAAACGCATCGATTTTGACTTGTTTAAAAAAAATCGTAAGAAATACAAATATTATTTTGTAAAAAACATTATACCGTATCGGGACGAAATAAATGATCTTTCCGATTCTATAATTATTTTTTGTCTGAGATTCATAGATTAACCTCTTAAGCGGACAATTTTTTTGACCAAAATTTTCCCAAAAAAAGCCCATTTTTTAACCGCATGTAACTAAGCATAATAATTAACAGAACGCGCGAAAATGGAAGATTTTTATTTTAATCTCCGGTTTAAAATTTTACTCACCTTTTTTTATTTTATAATTTTTGAACACAAAACCCCTTAAATGTTTACTTTTAATAAGTACATTCTGCGTACTATGAAGAATATTTCACATACATCTTAAAATATGTTTTCTTCCATTTACCAAAAAATTTCATGTTCATACCTCTTTTTCATACGATTAATAGGATTTCATGTGTGTGTGTGCATATTTATATGCACACACAATATGAAGAATAGTGTAACACTAAGTCTTATATTCCAATGGGGATAGAGATAATATCGACTTCTTTGGATTATCTATACATTTTCCTTTTTCTTAGGCAACACATTGTACGTTGCCTTGTAAATCCCTATTCTTTATCCAATATTTTCAAGAATATATATTCTTGCCTTCAGTGAAAAATTCTCACCTTCACCACTACCAAAATTCTGAATGAAGAGTAGTTCAGTACCATGGACAAACTCTCTCTCTGCATCTCCTAAAGACACACTCTATACTAATAACCTTATTATAGGAATAAAAATGTCTGTACAAATAAAATATTGAAAGAAAAAATTTCGATGCCTGTACAGCGCACGGGCAAACCGGTTGTGGCTAACTTTCAGTAGCCCGTAAGGTGTACGGGCAAACCAGTTAAGGGGTTAAATTTAGAATTTCTATAATACTCCATCTCAGTTTAACTTGGCAGCGTTGAGAAAGGTATACAATGTACCAATCTACTTGAAAAATAGCTCTACTTTTTTTGTTTTGAATTTAAATCCAAGAAAATAGATAGAAATTTGTAAAAAAAACTTGCATATGTTGTAAAAATTAGATTATTTTTACGTTGTAGAAATGTAATTATTTTTTAGACAAAGTTAATTAATACAGTCAATAGCGCAACGTTATGAAATTCCAGTTTGGCTGAAAACCGATTTTCGACGCCAACTTTTGTCATTGTTGTAACAATAAAATTATTACAACAATGCAGATATATCCAAGTTGGCGCCCAAAATTAGTTTAACGTTTTTAATTAATATCTTTTTAATTAATTGCAATATCGGTATATAAATGGTCAAAACATGCATTGTCATCCAAACTAAACGTGTATACAAAATTTCAGCTCAATGGGAGGAAGATATCAGCTTCAAAATTGAGTTGCAAGATTCCACCCGAACAAATTACATACATACATACATACATACATACATACATTGTAAGTTAAATAAAAGCTTTTAAAAAAATCCCGTACTAGACAGTTGAACCGATTCATTTTTAAAGAAAAATATAATTTGCAATTGCTTAGTGTTTATTTAAGGTAGCATTTAAATGCAATACATAATTACCTCCGATTATTTTTAAAGTTAATTGGACGAAAATTGGTTTTCTACTCACTCTACACTACACAATAGATTCAAATATGTATATACTTCATTCGAACTCAATATATACTATACTACATTTTCTTGTGGCGGCGGTAGCCTAGTGGTCAAGGTATCGGATCATGGCTGGCATGTCATGAGTTCGAACCCAGTACCACTTAAGACTCGCCGCATAGGTGTACGTTAAATCTGTCGAGAGCTCAAACGTCCTCCCTTTGGTGTGGCAGTTTGGAGAGGTGGGTGCCTCGTCACTTGATCATGGTTCAAAATTACGAGAGTAATTTTGAGATCCTTCGTGTAGCAGAACAGTGCGACGTTAATATTGACTCACAAACTATATTTTTTTATTCTCTAAACCAGGGGTCGGCAACCTATGGTACGCGTGCCAGATGTGACACATGAAGCAATTCTCAGTGGCACGTCGCCCCTCTACAAAATTATAGGATAAAACTCTCTCCTTTTGTAAACAATATAAATAAAATATTTTGTGTAACTAATGGTGATCCTGAACGGTTAACAAGGAAACAGGATTTGTCAAACTCCTTGGAAAATCATATTGGACATGCAATACACTCAAGAGCCAAAACATTATGACTACCTGTCAATAACGAGTTGGTCCAACTTTGGCACGCAACACAGCTTCAACCCGCCTTGGCATGGATGCCACAAGTCCTTGGTAGATGGCCAGAGACAGATTGTTCCAGATGTTTCAGCAACGATCACGCAAATCCGAGATATTGCGAATTGGTGGTCTTTGAACTCTGAGCTGCCGTCCCATGGCATCCCAAATGTGTTCTATTGGATTGAGATCCGGTGAGTTAGGAGGCCAGGATATTAACTGGAATTCAGCATCATGTTCCTGGAACCAATCCAACACAATTTTAGCCTTGTGACACGGGGTGTTGTCCTGTTGGAACATTCCATTTCCAGCTGGAAAAACAGAAGCCATGTAAGGGTACAACTGGTCTGCAATGATGTTCAGATACCCTGTAGCATTCATGGTCTGCTCTACCACAACCACGGGTCTCAGAGACGCCCAAGAGAATGTCCCCCAAGGCATAATACCGCCGCCACCGGCCTGTGTATGATCTACTGTACACTGAGGGAGCAACTGTTCACCTGGAAGATGGCATATTCTGACACGGCTATCGGCATGATGAATGACAAACTGTGATTCATCTGACCAGGCACTTTCTCCCACTGATACATGGACCAGTAGCGATGTTCCCAGGCCCAGCGCAGGCGCAGTTGGCGATGACGCTTGGTCAGCAAAGACACACGAGTGGGACGTTTGCTGCGCAGCCCCATATCCAACAGTGTCCACTGAACAGTGTGCTCCGATACTATTCTACTTGGCCCTGTATTGTATTGGGGTGTCAGCTGATTCACTGTTTGACTCCGATTTTGCTTCATCATGCGAGACAGTCTCCGACGACCTTTTTCTTTGATAGCGTGTGGAAGTCCAACACCATGTCGTCTACTGCTGGTTTCACCGTCATTCATCCACTTTGCATGAATATTAACAAATGTAGATCGCGAACAACCCACGAGTCGTGCAGTTTCGGAAATACTTGTTCCGAGCCTTCGAGCCATTACAATCTGCCCTCCATCAAAGTCGCTTAGATCCGCAGCCTTTCCCATCATACACAGAAGTAAGTGAAAGAATGATTCTTCAGACTCTCCAGCAGCAGTTAAATACCACTTCCACCTGATCACGTGCCTTCCACGTTATCCAGGCGAGTTCATTGCAAAATGTAGGGGTGATCATAATGAATTGGCTCTTGAGTATATAAACTTCCATTGCATAATACATCAAGAAAGTTTTGCTGCCAAAAGTTAACAAAATAGTTAAATTTTTAGCGCAATATAGTTAAACAATAAAATGAAATAGTTAATTTAGTTTAATGAAATAGTTAATTTAATTTAACAAAATTTCGTTTCTAAAATAGTTAATTTTATAGTGCCTCGATCTTCATTGCAACACAGACAATTTAAATCTCTTTTAGAAGAAATGGAAAGTGAGATTTTACCTGGCGCAGTCGCATCCGCCCGGTTTAGTTTTCTTGAATAAGTTTATGTCATGCATGGAGCACATTAAAATTTTTCTTAATGAGAAGAAACAACATTTCTCCCCAAATTAGGCGACAAGGAATGGTTATATAAATTGATGTTTCTGACAGATATTACTAAACATCTCAATAAATTATACTTAAGACTGCAAGGAAAGAGTCAAACAGTGCTTGAGCTTTTTGAATATTGGAAAGGCTTTGTTGCAAAATTAAGCATTAGTGTGACATTAGTATTTTATACTCTGTGATACTAATACTAGTACCTTAAAAACTTCCCAAACATTAAAGCTCTGGCAAATACATCAACCATAGACAAAAATGAACCTCATCACTACGTTGAAGCACTCAAAGAGGAGTTTTCTAAGAGATGCAAAGACTTTGAAGCTTGTATACCTATATTTTCCTTCCTAATCAAACCTGATTTAATAGACCCATTTATAATCCCACTCGATTTGTCATTTTTCGAGTGAATGGAAGTTGATAATTTTGAAATGGAACTTATTGAATTAACATCTTCACAGAATAATGGAAAGCAATATTTACGGAGTTGCGGAAAAATCTGGAAGATAACTCTAGCAATAAATCGAAAGCTATTTTGAATTACTAGATGTCATTGTCGGAACGATTTAATGGCTTTTAAAAATAGCATGTGCTCTGCTTTCTGCTTCTGGTTCCACATCTATGTGAACAAAAATTTTTTCTCATGAAATATATCTCGAGTCCACTAAGAAATTGCTTAACAGCTGAACATTCAGAATTCTATATCAAACTGAAAGTCACAATTTATATACCCCTGATATTGCGACAATAAGAGCTCTGCAAGGTCAAGGTTGGCATTAAAATTTTAATTTTTTATTTAACTATATTACATGAACACTTATATTTTATGTTATTTATTTCGACTTTTATAAATATTTTTATAAATGCATTATACCTGCACAATTTAAAATTTTTTTTTTTTTGAAGAATAGTCACATTTTATATATGTTTACTCCTTTTTTATTTTAACAATTTTAATAAAAATTCTTAAAAAGATACATATTTATGCGTACAGTTTTAATTTTTTATTTATGTTGAATGAATATATTAACGTCGCACTGTTCAGCTACACGAGGGCTTTTGGCGACGGATCGCGTAATTTTGAACCATGGTCAAGTGACGAGGACGACACATGCACTGGGATCCCCTCTCCTAACTACCACACCACACCAATGGGAGGACGTTTGAGCTATTGACAGATTTAACGTGCATCGCGTCCCTACATGGCGGGTCTTCAGTGGTACTGGGCTCGAACTCATGACACGCTAGCCATGATCCGATACCTTGACCACTTGGCTATTACGACCACTTTATTTATGGTGAAGGAATAGTTATATGTTGTTTATTTTCATGTCAATAAATATCTTTAAAAGATGCATAATTAAAGTATAATAAAACTCTAAATCTGTATTTTTCACCTCTATTTCTTAACTCTGCATGTAGTGCCATGGGGATCGAATTGTTTTAAATGTTTCTTATTGTATGAGACGCTAAATCTTGTAGGCACGTCATGGCTCAAAGGCCCTGCTTTATACTATAGAAGGAGAGTTCAACTGAAAGTTACCGAGAATGTAATAAACTCATTCTTAGCAGATCTCTACACAAGGAAAGAAACATGTTTCCTAAATTTTAAGCGGTGTAATAGTACATACACGAGAATTTTTTTTTGTCTATAACTCTTTTGGGGGTTCATTTCCGCAAAACCTATTCTTATCGTATCTCTACTAACCAAAAAGAACATGCTTGTCATATTTCAAGTTTTAAAAAGAAACTTTTCTTTAAATCTGTAACGCCCACATCAGCCTCCTTTAGAAGGCAATTTTTGCAAATTATATTTTTAGTAAATCCTTATTCGAAGAAAGAGACAGTATAATCCAGAGGTTCCCAAACTGTTTTGTCTCATAGATCCCTTGCCATGTTTTTCGGTTTGGGGTAGACCCCTGCTTAATTAATATTGAATTTTTGCAAATTTATCAACTTAAATGTCTTTTTGACAGCTGGTACTACTACTCCTACTTTAAAAGAATTAAATTTTTTTCTAACTGCAATAAAGCACATGTTAATTAATTAAATTAAAAGTTAATTAACAAATAAAACTGTTAAATAAACTAACTAAACAGCAAATTATTTTAATGGAAAGGATGAATCTCTAGCACTACAATATCACATTTTCAACATTTGGTATCACTCTTGTCTGGTTTAACCTTAAATCTCCTTTGTTAGTAGTAGTCTCTGTGTTAGTAGTTTTTTCTTTCTTTATTACTATTATTTATTTATTTTGGAGATTGGTAACCACGCTGAAACTCCTTCACACTTGAAAAAGCAATGAAAAACTTCCTCACGATATTCCATAAGTCGGAACAAGTAACAGATTTAGCTTTTTAAAGCCTAAATTGCTGGCATCCGTTTCTAAACATTGAGATCTTCGTTGGTGCTTAGTACGATCAGTTCCTACTGTAAAGTGACATTTTTTTCAATATAATGATATGAATTCATTGCCTACTGTGGTATTGCCATAGACAAAGTATTCTCAAACCTGGTTTCAAAATCTGAATAACAAGGATTTAAATGTTGAACGTAGGTTAAAACGTTCTGACAGATTGTCTTTGACAAATTTAGAAAATTCTGGACCTCCAGTATTATACTTCTTTAGCTTAACTCAGTAAAGAAAATCTGAAATGGTTCTTGTTTTAATAAAATTTATGCTGTCAACTTGTAAATGCAAATTAACCTCATTAAATTTAGTAGGTAAATCTGTTAAATAGGGGTAAAATTTGGCTTCCACTTGATCACAAATTTTCTTTTAAAATTAAAGTCACGACCTAGTTTAATGAAAGCCACTATCATAGACCCCCACTAACACCTCATGGACCCCCAAATTAATTTTTGGCTTACGTAGACCCCTTGGAGGTCGTCATAGACCCCTTGGGGTCTATATAGACCACTTTGGGAATCACTGGTGTAAACGCTTGACTGTGTGAAGGCTTGGCTTCTAGCACAGTAAAAACTTGACTGGAGGCTTGGCACGTAGCGATCTATAGATTAGGAAGAGGAAATTTTCTTCTTCCGGTTAATGCAAAATCTCCAATGCTTTAAGCTAAAAAAATCAACAAGGTATTTTAGAAAAGATACTGAAATAAATACTATAAAATCCTAAATCTGAAATCTACAGATCATCTTCTATCCATATAGTGCAAAAAAAAGTTTCAAAAACTTGCATTAAAAGTTTGAAAAACTCAGTTGAATTTCGATGTTTTCCCATAGATAAACATTACACCGGAAGTAAGTGAGGGTTCCACTCAATGTTGTTGTTTACAAAGTAGAACTAGTCCATAGCTGTGAACTGGGTTTTGGCCATTGAGCGGAAAGGACAGAGAAGAAAAACGTGGTCTCGGGCATGCAGATGGCGAAGAAGATGCCGACAGTTTTCCTATGTCATTTACAATTGTAAATAGAGTTGTAAATATAGTGGTGTGGTATGAAAAAAAAATAATAATAAACGGTTAATCCGGTACATGGAATAAAATATTTAATTCAATCAATGGAAAACTTGACACACGCAACAGGTTTCCCAAATTTCAAAACTGGATATAATAAGTCAAAAACGTGAATTTTTTAAAGGAACGATCCGTTAAATTCACCCTATAAAGCTGCACGAGGGCTTTTGGCGATGGATCTCACCTGAGCTGGTACCCCCTCTCCTAACCTCCACACCACACCAACGTTTCTCATTGTCCCTCTCTGATCGGCAGGTTTTCAGTGGTATAAGACTCGAACTCATGAGACGCGAGTCCGAGGCCACCATTCAAAACGAGAAGAAAAAGCCTAAATCAGATTTCTCTATTGTGTTGAATGAATTTTTTATTATTAGTCGATATATACGTATGAATAACCAGTATGAATAATACTTTTTTTCACCTGACCTTTAGGTGCTTCCTTATGCTAGAGGATTATTACGAGTGAGAGAGGAGCAATTTCGAAATAATAGAGCTATATCCTTCGAATGGTTATCTCACCAAGATAATTTTCAAAGCCCATTGAGACGAAACGCTTCTTTTTGGGAGGGGATTATTTGACTTTCGTGAGTCCATTATTCTGAACGATTATGTTCGCATTTCCTGTCTTCTCTTACATTCCTTTCCCCTGCCTGGACGGTAAAATACAGACGCTTTGCACATCTTTTTTCTTATCAACATCCCAATTTTCTTTTCTGTTTTCTTTTCTCTCGGAGCACATAATTTTTTTATTAATATTTTTTTCCTTATAACTCTGCGAGGTATTTATTCCCCTCCTGCGATACACAATCATTTCAACGAGAATTACTGTATTGTTTAAATTTATTAGTAATGAATTTTCATTTATCATAAAGAATGAAGTTTTTCAGACGTGTAGTGAAAAATTTCTTGGAATATCTTTGAGGGTCCTTCTTCATATTTTCCTTTGAAAAAAATTCAAGTGGGTAGTCGAAGAGATTGTTTGGCTTCAGAACGATCTTCCTGTTGCCAAAGAAACTGTCGCATCGGCTGTTTTGTGTCATCGACGAGCTGTTAACGGGTCATTCTTTGCATGTGCACGACCTGGTCCTGGCCGACATGCCCTGTTTCTTGGAATCGATTACACTCTATTGCAATGTTTCCCCGGAATACAATCTCCTGATAATACTCCTGGACATAGATTCCGGAAAATAGCGTTGTCCAGTTACCATTCCTCAAAACAGACAAAAAATACATCACTGTGACTAAGAAAGAATCTACGAAATCAAGTCTTCTACGACCTTTTTTTTTTTTTTTTTTTGGTTTTAGACATCCCATGAGCGATGATTTGCCTCCCAAGTTTCTTCTTCTGTTTTCATCTACACTATAGATGTTTTCTTTTGCGTGAGTTATCAGAAGAAATAATTACGTAACTTCGTTAAATTCATGTGCTCCCCCATTTTTTTTTTTTTTTTTTTTTTTGCAGTGTATATATTTGAGAATTTTCTATCTTTTCCCCCTTAAGAAAAAACTCACTCATTTATTATTTAAGTTCACTTATTTTGTATTACAGGTTCCGTAAGGGATAAGGAGTGGCCATCCTTTGAGGGAGAAGTGCTTGAGCTGAGTACAGTGCAACAAGAAAGCAGTTGTATATAGTGAAATTGCCTTAATCATTTCCCGAGATGGTCTCTCATGGAATCGAGTCTCAGACTGTTAGACTCTCGGTTTCAGATGGTATTATTTTTCGAAATAAATAAAGCTTTGCAAGTTATATCTGATAACATCTGATATCATCTACTTTGACACAAAATTTTATATTCGTTAATAATTATAACGCTTCATTTGTTAAACTTATATAGGTTTCTAGTAGCTGTTCAACTTTTCTTTTTATGTAACGTCAGATAGAAAAAACCCTTTTTGTGCTGTTTTGAAATAACATGCTCCATGACTACTTTTTTTTTACTTGGGTAATTTACATGATTTAGGATTGCTGATTGTTTCAATAAAGGATTAGGATAAATTTCCTCTCATTACCCTCTGATTTAACTTCGAAGGGCTCTTAAATTGGATTAAAAAAATGGAACTTAATTTTTAAAATTATGTATTCAAACGTAGAACGCATTCTAAAATTCGGAAGCATTCTGATGCCTTCATTAACAACGCATGAATTATTTACTAATTGCATACAAATTACTTAATAATATGTGCAATAATTATAAGAAGAACATGCAAAATGGAAAGAGAAAAATAAGTAACACATTTTCTGGTAAATAACAAAAGTAAGTATTCTACTTAGTACAGCACTCTCTTATTAGTTTGTTGCTGTTTAGCTGTAAGTTAGAGTTATAGAAGAATCTAATATATCATTAGAGGAGCGTTTCTCAAACTGTGGGGAGCATCCCCCTGGGAAAGCGTGATAACCCAACAAGGGGTGCGCGAGCCTATTGAAAATAAAAGATTTTAACAAAAAAAAACTGGAATGAAGTAAAACACACAAAAATACTTTCTGACATATTTAAAAAATACACATTTACACTGATATGATTTATATATAACATCTGGTGATATCGTGTCATCAAAAATAAAAACTTCAATCTTTGCTCCTACAGCCAAACAAAAACAAAAAACATTTTGTTTGAATTGCTGTAATCCCACGATGAGATTCTTTTCTTAAGTTTCTTTTTAAAGCTAAAATACGACTCTTTCTGAGAAAAAACATAATGCAGATACAGAATCAAAAAAATTTAGGAAGATAAAAAAATTCATCACTGTAATTATTATTGAAATATTGTACATTAGCTATAGGAAGAAAAAAGGAAGACTTTTTACCCTTGATCAAGCAAAAAAAAAAGAACCTGCAGAAATAATGCAGATTATTCATGATAGCGAAAGTTATTCTGAGAAAAGCGATTAACATGAAACGAAAGGAAAATTTTCAAATGCTTCCTTAAGAACTTCATCAACTAAAACATGAAGTCATAAGGGACCACAAGACACACTGCGCCCTGTCAAAATGATACAAGCAAGAAAAAGTTCAACATGCTGCATGCTATTAGTCGATCATCAAGGGACAGTAAAATAACTTGAACAAAATATGACAGTTTTGCCTGCAAATAACATTCCTGTAATATTAGTGAAAAGTGTCTGTGATTTGATTTAAATTCAGTTTTGTTGGATATTTTCTCAAATTGGATTTTTTTATCAAATAAAAATTGAAAATTCCTTGAAAGTAGGAAAGTATACTTTCTCTTAATTGAATTATTTAATGGAATTACGATTTTTATCGTGTACACTAAAATTAATTATAAAAAAAAAGGATTGGGGGACTGAGTTACCTCGCACGACCATTA
The DNA here is from genome assembly GCA_019973975.1 of Trichonephila clavata. Lineage (NCBI taxonomy): Eukaryota > Metazoa > Arthropoda > Arachnida > Araneae > Nephilidae > Trichonephila > Trichonephila clavata. Next base: position 64,290 of record BMAO01014298.1, read on the forward strand.
ACGTTAGTATCGAGTGCGCGTCTGCTTCCGGATTAAGACATTTTGAAGTCTTCTCGCTTTAAATATTAAAAATAACACAATTATTCTTCGTCGGAATTTTATGTTATTTTTCATTATTTAACATTAATTCTAAATGTCAACTTTTTGAGGCTAAAAATTACAGTTCGTTTAAAACTGTTTACAATATGATCATTCATTTAGAAAAATCATTTTGTATTTTTGTATACATTGTGCCGGGCACTTGGTTTTACTCTCATTGTAATTCAGATATTATATCATGAATAATGTTTTGTTTTTTTAAAAATAAAATCGGGCAAAGAGCGGTTACTTCAACCAGTATACTTTTAATGTATCAGTACTGCACAAGGTATTTAACTATTTTCTTAATACCAAATTGAGAAAAAGTTTAATATTTATTTAGTGGTTCTCATGGGATCTTCTTGCAGAGCAAAATTTTTCAAAGGAAGGCTTAATATTAGAAATTGACACTTTGAGTTATTTTTCTATATCTAGCTGAGATTTATACTTAGTCTTCAAAGCAGCCACCGCGGAAAAATCCGATTTCACAAAGATAGGGTGTTGAAAATGGGGTAATATAGTATACGAAATGCTTTTGTTTTCACTGTAAAAAATTCAGCATCCACCTCTGCCCAAATTTTAAAAAGCGATTTATTACAAAAATGACTTAAAAATGACTTAATTTCGCCACTGGATGTAAAATCTATGAAGATTTCTTCTTCGGCAGTTGAGAGCCCTTCTGAAGTATTTTGAAATGGATCTTTAACCGCTCGTAACTTGCAAGAAAATACTTTTTAAAATTCTTTGTTATCATAACTAAATAATTTTCAATGGTTTTAAAAACAACTTCCACATGTTCTTCGGATTTGTAAGTTTTCATACATAACATACCGGGGCTTTTTGTTCTTCATTTACTTCAGTAACGGTAAATGCAAAACTTAAGTATTCTTCAGAATATTTCCTTAATTTAATTTTCGGAACCATGCTCGTCTGTGTACTTTTTGATTCTTTGTTATCGTCGAATGCTCACGTACGACTTAAAAGTGTATCTATGATTTTGTTTAAATCTACTGCCGTAAATACTTAATACTGTGAATTACAACTAACGAGCGCGCGTGCAAATTATAAAATGCACATCAAGGTAGATTCGGTAGCTAAAGCAGTATCGACTCGACTAAAATTGACTGGAATTGTACGAGGTACAGCATTTTGACATGTTTTGCGCGGATGTCCTATAGGTTGCCAAGACTCCCGCAAACGTTCGGAGAATGCCAGATGTGATGGGTATGATAGAGAGCAACAGATTAGAGGTACCCATTTTTTCCCCTGCCTGGCCGCATACCTAATTTAGCTATTTCACGCAGGCCGCAACATGAGGATTAATGGGGGGGGGGAGGGTTAAGATCAAGATAACAAAAAAAATTTAAAATGCGGAAATTGATCAAAAAACAACTTCTATTTTGCTTTTTTTAATTATTATTTTTTATATTTTTTATTTTTGTCACTGAATTTTTTTTAATAGGAAGCCCACATTTAAGACTATTCTTTCACAATTTCTACATCAGTAAACGGTTTCATATGATAACCAATGATATTTCATAGGTTGCCTTTGTTATCACTGAGACATTACCACTGACAAATATTTTTTTGCTGTTGTAAAGGTTATTCAAGAAAGGCTATTTATCTTGAAAGAGAACTTGACAAATCAAACAATTATTGAACCTTACTTGTTTTTCACTACAAAATAGTCAATTTCCTAATCGTCATGAAACAATCTATTTTCTTCGAATATTTTTCACTTGCATGATATGAAAGGTAGCTGAAAATTAGTTCCAATCATAAAATGGTCAGGACTCCACTGTTGTCTATTATCACTAATCAGAAGAAAAAAAACATCAATTCGCCCCCATATCACATCGGCAGGAAAAAGCAAAATTGATACATTTGATTTTTTAACAAAGAATTTCCCACCAAATTTTCGTTAATAAATAAATGAATTTCTCAGAACAATGGGTAACGACCGGGCCACTTAAAAAGGCCCGGTGGGCCGTATTTTGAGTATAGCTGGCCTTGACTATTTTTCTAATGACATTTGTACTTTTAGAAATGGATGATGGAGGAAATAAATCTTTAATTAAATCTCATATTGCAATCTGTTCCAATTTAAAAATTAGAGAAAGAAAAACGACTTAATAATTATCCTATTACTTAAAAGTAATTTACTTAAAATACATATTACTTTAAAGTAACATATACATAATTTAATACGCATATCCTGTTAATTTGTACGGTTTGTAATTAAGATCGTATTTTAGCTTTAGCGTCAAGTGCATTATTATTGCATTTAATACATTATTATTGCATAAGGGGGGCACGAAAAAAATTATTATTGAAAACTGTGTCGCCAGTATTGAAAGTTTGAGAAGCTCTGCATTAGAGTGATTATACATATCTGTCTATAACTTTAAAAATATTTTTTCATAACAATAACATTTTTCTTAACAGAGTTACCAGAATTTTTTAAGGATGTAACTAATGTAAGGGGGGGGGATGTTTCTCTTAACAAATTTGTAGACAAAAGTAAAAAATGTTTCCAAACCCCGAAAGAGGCACTGAATTGCACCAACTGATACTGAATATTTACATCGAAACATATCTTAAGGCCTCTTCTGTTGTTTACTCAGCTTCCTCGAATAAATAAGAGATACCCGTCAAAACTTTTCAAAAACTCGCCAATCCTTCCTTAACTCCATTAAGAAATTGCAACGCTCCCAATGAATTCGCTCTGAAAGCCCGCATTGTTCTTTTTAATCAATGCTCAAGTGGCAGAAAAGAGAGAAAAATATCTCTTGGAAACTTATTCGGTTAACTAACCTGTGATTATAGGCGAGATCGAGAAGGTGGTGATTCTAAATTATGTGGACGATTATCCCCTTGGAGAAATCGGAACTTTGTTTTGGGAGAGGAAGTGGTTGTTGGAATGCAAACATTTGCTTCCACACTTGTATTCCATTTAACTACAGCCTCTCTTACATTCACATTATTCTAAAACGAATGAAGGAAATTTGTTGCGCTGGATATTAACTTTCAATTATTAAATAATGAAATGACATTGAAGGGTTTACAAAAATTATTTCGTTTAAGTAACTATTATATCTTTATGTTTAAATGATTGTTAAAGTAGGTAATGGAATTTTCTCCTACGGCTCTTGTTCAAAAATTAACCGAGCACTATATATTAAAAATCCCATATCTTTTATTTAATAAAAATATAGAATGGCCACCTGAGAAGAAATTTTATTCCACCTACGTATAATATCCGTTTCAGAAGGTTCATAAACTTAACTTTCGATCAACCTGGAATAAAACATTGGTTCATTTCCTTCATGATCACTTTTTCCTCTTCTAACAACACTGCTCGAAACAATTAAAGGATATTGTAAATCTTATATAAACATTTTTTCTTGTAGAGATTGGAAGAAAAGATCACAAATGCTAATTTTTCTCATTTTCAAACTTCGGAGTATGCAAATTTGGAGTTCGACGCCAAAAATAACGCTTTAGAGTCAGCGAATGAAATTTGACTTTCAACTTATAGTAAGAAAAAGCAACAAAAAAAAAAGAATACTCGGCATTCAGTTAGGGCGTTGTTTTGATGTCTCAACGAGATCATTTTACAGAATCAGAAGTCTGGTGAGTTGTTGATCAGTTGGACGGGGACCAAACACAAGCCGAGATTGCAGAAATCCCAGGAGTTTCACACAGTGTGATTTCCAGGATCTGGAAACTTTTTTTGGAGACTGGAAATGCAAGTCAAAGACTATGGCAAGGTCATAGACTTGCAACAAAACTTTGAATGAAGATCACTATTTAGCGTTGACATCTCTGAGATGTCGAAATATGAATGCCACTCTTCAACACTTCGCTTGGCTACTGGCACTGGTTTCGACACACACTGTCCGAAACCGGCTGCCTCCCCGTACTCTCGCCGACTAATGTTATGTATTATGTGAACAGCACGGTACCGTCGCGCCCGCAGGGATAATGAAGGGCGCAATATTATTTTTTCTGACGAGTCCCATTTTTTTGTTCATCCTAATAGGCGTATGTTCATCTGGAGAAAACATGTCACAATTCTGCATTCGTGATCGGAAATATCAGATTAGGTGGTGGGCGATCTCCATTGATGGGCATACCGATCATTCGAGTGGGAGCTCTGACCTGTAGCAGATATAAGAACCTCAGACCTAGTGTAGTTTTTTATGTTGCAGCAGTTGGATATGACGCCATGTTGACGGACGACAATTGCAAGCCACAGAGTGCTAATTTGGTGGATGTTTTCCTTTTCGAGGAAGGAACCACACGAATGAAATAGCCAGTGTGTTCATCGGACAGGAACCCAACAGAGCATGTTTGGGACATTCTAGGCAGATGAGTTGCTGGTCGACTGCCCCCCCCCCCGCAAACTCTCTTAGAATTGGAAAGGGTTCTTCTGGAAGAGTGGGACAGAATACCTAGCTCATCATTAATGAACTCACTAACTCCATACCTCAAAAGTGTTCAGCGTTGCTGGCTGTCCAGGAAAACCATATTCCCTACTAATAAATGATTTTCTTTCAAGGAAACATCTTTTTTGTTCGTTTTTTTTCATAGGCATGGATTGTGTTTTTACTTTTTGTAACCAAATGCTCAATAAAATGCATTTTTTCTACCAAACATGTGTCATTTTTTTTTCTCATATAGCCTTTCATGACTGTCTACCATGCATCAATCATCTAAATAATTCCTCAGCCACAAGATTCACCTACAACCTCATATCCTTTAATTGTTTCGAACAGTGCAAAATGAATTTTTTTTCAAATAACCCCAAGGAAAAGAACAGAATAGCAGATTGCAAAGTTTATAACCCCAATAGTTTTCACAATTTCTCCTTGTCATATAAAGAACTTGTTTATCGCTGAGGTGGAACCAAGGCTATTCTAAACGTGGTCAGTTATTATCATTTGTAAGGGAATCCCTCTCCCCACCCTTCATTCACAGTTTCCATATAATACCCATTTTCTGAATCATTGGCGTACAATTATATCGACAATTACAAAAAGGATCTTTATGACAAAACATACGATATTTGAGCAAAGTCTAAATTTTCCATTTGAAAAAAAATCCTCAAAAAAAGTTTTTCGGCTTCCTATGGTGGATTCCATCGAAAATGTGTAGGAAATCATAGAAGTTGTTATTCATTTTTTATTATCAAAAGTCAAAATCCTCATATATGTATAGTAGTTTAGGAAAATAAAAACTTAGGCTATCCATCCATTACGATCGAGGTAAAAAATATCAGAAAAAACGTGCTTTTGAACAATACATTGCCCAAATTTACCTCAATGTTGATTTAACAAATAGAAATATAACTTTCGCAACTTTTAAGTTGATTTCTTAGTCATAGAATGATGGAGTTCACGGAGCTCAAGATAGCAAAATCGAATCATTAACTTAACTTTAATATGTTTTGTAATTATAGACATCTACTCCGAATTTTATGTGCTATCTGTTTACAGATGAAAAAAGTTTTAGTAATAATGATCTGAAATAGGAAAGGATTTTTTACTGAAACTGCTTTCAGGAGGTGTATAAAAGGTATCGTTAGCTCCATTTAAAAGAAAAATAAAAGGTTCCGTTGAGGAGAGCAGAACAAAGGGGGGAAAGAAGCAATTCCCGCCTAGACGTTAGTAAGGTATAATCTAATCAAGTTCCCTCTAACTAATTGAATCTTACGAGAGGGAAGTCCTAACAGGTGGTCGAGAGACGTGGAGGAAGGGAATCGTTTGCACATCCCGGAGGTAAACATCATAAAAAGTAGAATCGATAGTAACCCACCCCGAGGTTGATTTTTTACGAGAAAAATTTTCTCAAAGTTTCTTTGCTCAAGTCATCAGGGTGCAAGACTTGAATATGTATGCTTTTTAAATTGGCCCGGTGTTAAAAGTGGATACAAGATTGTGTTTGAAGGGCACTTTGGGAGGGGGGAAGAGAGAAAAATATATAAAGCTCAGTTTTAGCATTTCAAAGAAGAAAAATCTAAAGGTCAAAAGCCAAAAATCTGACGTGAGATTTTGTAACTGAATAACTAAATAACACACTTTGACTTATTCCGAAATTATACAAGATTATTCATAATTCCCGCCACGGTTTCGAAGCACCATAGTATCATAACTAAGAAGAATACAGCAAAAAGCACTCGTTTGAAAAGGTAGAGAAACATTTTAAGTTTTAATTACATACTTTACAGGTGTTCTATATGTGACACTTTGGTTAAGCGGCATACATCAATGCGATAGTCCAATTCCTGCCACACTGCACTCAACATGGTCTTATCAACGTTATTGGCAGCACGTGCAACTCTTTCATGTTTCTAACAGTTCTACTTCATCACGCAGCAAAAAGGGTAAGAAAACTTGGTTTTATGTAAGAAACCAAGTTTTCGGATAACACGGATAACATTGATAATACCATGTTGAGTACATTGTGACAGGAAATGGACTATTGCACTGATATATGCAGTTTATCCAAGGGCTCGCATATAGAACACTATGTAAATAAAAGTAAAGTATGTAAATATAACTAGAAATGTGTTGCTCTATTCTTTCAAATGATCTTTTTTTGTTTTGTTATAACGCTTCGAAACCTGAGAGGGAATTATGAATTTACCCTGTATTTTAATTAAAATATTACGTTAATGACTTTTCAAAGCAAATAAGGAAATTCACAAAAGATGTTAAAAATTTCTTCGTATAAAGAAAAATATCCAGGGGCTTAGGAAAGAGCGCCAATCTGCGAATGGGGATAATGAGAGAGACCTCCTTCACTGAAATTATTCAACACAGTTTGCGGCGACAGAGAGAACCATTATTTGTAGCGAGTGTTTATAAGCAACACCGGACCCTCGCAGTTTTGATGTTTGGTATCTTCAACACCCTGAAAAGATTCAATTTGCTGCGATATTGATTATCGACTTTACTGCTGTCATATCGTCATAAAACTGTTGAAGCTCAAAGTCCTCATGTTAGTGGGGTGTGGAAGTTTAGTTTAAGTAGAGTGGAAGTACTGGTTCAGGTATCGTCCCCAGGTGAAGATGTTTCTTCCTCGAGATTGCACTGAACGTGCGACTCCGCGGTGTACAGAGACTACTGTCACGTAAGGGGTTTTATTTGTAGAAAACTATAAACGAAAGCACTTAGGAAAATCTTGATGCTAAAAATTAAAAAAGTTTATCCATTAAACCCTCCCTTGCGTGCGCTATTGGTGTGGCTCTCTAACACGCTTCGGGAGAGGTTCTAAGTCACCTTGTGGATAAAACAAATCTCTGAGTTATTCCACATTACAAGTAGCATAATAATATATATTCCATGTATGTCATTACATTACTTTTAATGGAATCGAGTTTTTAACTCATGACCAGGTAATTCTAAGCAATGGTGGAGGAAAATGCTAGGTGGACCGAATACCTCGAGTAGGGAAAAGGAATTAATTTGTTATAAATAAGCATATAACACCCAAATCCTATTTGGCATGATTTCAATCGTGCCAAATAAGACTTCGGCAGCGAATAGCTTTTTATCATTGAAAAAAAACACGTTCTACAGAATAAAAACAATGACTGAAAACTCAGTGAAGCAGGTGAAGAAAATAGAATGGCATTCATCTGAGAAAAAATTGAAAAACCTAAATAACATGAAGTGTACTTACATTTTTCATATAAAAAGGCATTGAAAAGTAGTTCCAAAGTCAAATTGGCCTCAAGTTTCTCAATATTTTCACGAGAAAGAGTTATTTTTTCAAGGTCATTTTACCCGAATCTTGTCATTCGTCCTTAAGCATGACGTAAAACACACGAATGTGCTTTTTATCACTTTTAACTGAAGCTAATCTCCTCCGTAGTGTACCTTTTGCAATAAATTCACTTACGTGAAGAAATTGCTGGAAATAAAATTTTTGTGTGTGTTTATGACCACACAATAGAAGTGAATACTTCTTATTCTGAGCAAGAGTATCCAATTGTACGGATGTACTATAATTTCTTTTACGATATTTTCGTGGTTCAATTTTTCATGCCATTGATCGGGGAGTTTTTTTATTTTTTATTTTATCCATTTTCTGGAAGGGGCAATGTTTAAATAATTAGACACTCTCATATATCTTTATATATAAAAATTACGTGTCACAGTGTTTGTCCGCGATGGACTCCGAAACTACTCAACCGATCATAATATTATTTTGCATACTGTGTGTCATTTTGTCCAATTCAAAACAAAGGATAGTTTTTATTTCAATTAATGACGCCATAATTTTTTTATTGTCGGCAATGTAAATAATCCGGAAAACGGGAAAATTCGCAAAAAGTCGCAATGCTCATGTGTCTGTGGAAGCAGATATTGTAATCCAAAATGTATGAAAAGTAAATGCCCAGCGTATTTCAGGGTGAGGAATCTGATTTGCGAATAAGTTTCTAAAAATAACCGTAACTTTGCCAAATAATGCTGGTCGACCGAATATTAGACACACCGCGGCAGCGGCTTACATTAAAAGCCTTGGATCGTGAAAACTTGATCCCTGGCGTATTTCAAAATGGATAATCCGAATGTGATATCCAATCTGAGAAATAATTATTACTTTGCCGGATAATTCAGGACGACCGCCTATTACGCAAACCGTGGCAGGAGTTTACACTTTAAGTCTTGGTGCGGAAAAAGTGAGCTTCTGGTGTAATTCGGGATGGTGAACGAGAGTCTGAAATCGAGTTTTGGAAATAACTAACTTTGCCAGATAATGCCGGATGGCACTAATGCCCCTTCCAGGGACTGAACTTGCCAGGCACCAAAAGTAATCTCCAGTTGTATCTAGGGGCGGTAAATGATGATCTGAAATCATATTTCATTAACTCCATTAACCTTGTCGGATATTGTCTGAATTAGGTGAAAAGGCATATCGTTCGAGTCCCGATTTTCATTCCTTCTACCAAATTAACTTGCTCGTGCTGGAGAAAGTCAGTCCCATTTGCATTTCGGGGTAAGGAATGAGAATCTGAAATCAAATTTTAGGAGATCCGATAACTCTGCCGGGTAATGCTGGTCGACAGTATTTTAGACACACCGCGGCAAGTGCGTCCCTGGTGTAATTTGAGATGGTGAACGAGAGTCTGAATTTGTGAATTTTAAAAATCCCTGTAACTTTACCAGATAATGCCGGACGACCCTAATGTTGCATTAGGGTCGTCCAGGACTGAACTTGCCAGCTAATTCGTGTAACTTTGCCAGATAATGCCGGAGGGCCGAAATATTCGCTGACAGCAGCACCAGCCTAACTTGCAGACAAAGAGACTCAAAAAGTGGACCTGGGACATATTTCGGGCCTGCCGATCTGAATATTTTCAATCTCATGATTATCCCATAACTACGTCAAATAATGCCGGGCGAAAGTATTTTACGCGAACCGTGGCAAGGCTTTCTTTAAAATTCTTAAAGTGTGAGACATGCTTTCCTGGTGTTTTTCTGGGTAGGGAACAAGAATCTGAAATCGGATTTTAGAGACTCCCGTAACTTTGCCGTATAATGTCAGACAACCGTAATGTCCCCCTTTAGGGATTGGACTTATCGGATTAGGGGCGTCGAAAGTAGGCACCGAGTGCTTCTCGGAGTGGGAAACGAGAATTTGGATTCGGAATTTCAAAAATTTCCATAACTTTTCTGGGTGTTGCTGTAATGAGGTCTAATGGCTTTGCGTTCGAGCCCCACCTCCGTATTTTCATTCCTCAAAGCAAATAAGCTTGCAGGTGCAGCCTTGCAAAAATACGATTGCAATAGGAAATTGCAATGGCAATTGCATCTTCAAGCATTTTTGTCTCTTTGTTGGATTTTGGACAAACAACACATTCCATATTCAAACTGCGATTAGATATTCATACGAAACCAGATGAATGTGTACCATTGCAAAAAAAAAAACGTATTAGCTACAGCATTGCAAAGAAGTTAATCATAATCAGGGATAAGTGTGCCATGGCCAATAAACATTCACTCAAAGCATTACAAAGAAATTTGCTAGGTTTAAGCAGCAACAGAAAAATATTCTGGATGGTGTTGTCCATCTACTGTCTGGTGATTTCCGATAGACATTGCCAGTCATTCCTCGCACTCCTTTTGCTCACGAGATTAAAGCATGTTTAAAAAAATCGTTTTTAGGGAGAAACGCGGAATCACTTCGATTGACCATAAGCACGCGAGTATATTTGCAAGATTATCAATCGGAGCAAATTCTAGTCAACTGCTGGATATTGGAAACGGTGAAGTAGAACTGCATTCTAATACATAATTACTGAAATAGCCAGACAATTTCTGTACTGTTGTTCAGATAAAAAGGAACTGGTTGAGAGTGTCTTCCAGGATATATTATATAATTATCTAGATAATTGTTGGCTCTGTATAATCCTGTTAATTAATCAGAAAACATGTTGTACTATGGCCACGAAATCGGGGTCGGCGTCGTACAGTGGCGCGCAGGAAATGTAGTGCCCCTAAAAACCCGCCGTGTAGAAGGGTTGATGCGTGCTAAATTTGTTAGTCCTTCCGTTTGTGTACTATGGAAGTGGGGTGAGGGTTACACCAGCTCGTCACTTGCCCGTGGTTCAAGGCACATCACTAATAACCCTCGTCTTACTTTACAGTGGGACTTAAAATCAAATTAATCTAGGTATCGTTTCGATTCACTAAAAAAATTCTCGAGACCAGAAAAAAGCTCAAAACCCAAAAGGCTTACCTTTTTCCAAAGGAAAATCCCTTATTTTTTTGGATTGCGAAATGCTTTTTAATATCCTGTTCCCCTAGAAGCGTTGATTACGCTTCCAACAATTGTTTCTCGAAGACTTCCGTTCGGACTGCAATTAGAGAGAGAGAGTTTTATTTTGCGAGAATTTAATTTCTGAATTATTCTTCTCGAAGGGGATGCGCACTTATTTGCTTCCCCTTTGCTCTCCGAAGGTGGCGAATTTGATTACTGATCATTACTGATATTTCAGTTATTCTTCGTTGTGCCCACATAGCTCTTTCTTTCTTTTAGATGGAAATGCTTCGGACGGGATGAAAAGAGATATTGCTTTAAAGTTAAATCGATTCTTATGCGAAATTACTACAGAATTGTTTCGCCCTCGTTGAAAGCAATTTTCCCGATGCACGAGTCATCCACTAATTCGAACTGATTTGTTTTTATTTTTAATTTCCTTCTACTTTCCCGTTCAGAATGCGACTATTATTTTACCCAGATAATTTGCATTTAATCTTGAGTGAGTAGAAGCACTCGATGGTCTTATTTTAGTAAAGTCTCATCAATAAATAGGATTGAGAATAGAGATGTTCACAACAGCTGCCCCTACATTAAATGAGCTTTTGCTATTTTTCCGATCTTTCAAAACTATTTTTCATTATATAAGTTCAATTATTTATGGCAAAATTTTTTATTTAACTATTTCCGCAAATTGTTATTACACTCAAACATGCTTATTTAAAAAGAGGGGTATAGGAACTACGTAAAAAATATCATGAAACTTCTTAAGGTATCTGATACATCTCAGTTGGTTCAATCAGTCACATAAAAGCAACTCCTTTTTTTTGTCCTTTAGAAAATTTTTATTACGGGATGACATGGACATTTAGAAATGTGAAGAAAAAAAAACAAATATATGATTGAAACTTTAGTTGTGTATTATTATGACAACCGACCCTTCAATTACAGCGGACAACAGTACAAAACGGTAGCTCACCTGCCACTGAACTCTTACACATAAAACAAAAATTTTGCGTTAGAGAGCAGATCCCTCTATACGACACTTTTCAACACTCTCCACCTGTGAACTTTTAAGTTCACACAAAACATAAATCAATACAACAAATTAGCCGCCCATCCGGTATAGTGGTCAGTGAAGCTGACTGCGGTGCCGTAGGGACTGGGTTCGAATCCCGGAGAAGGCATAGATGTTTGTGATGTAATCCTTTCTCTTCTGTCTGTGTTGTAAGCCCCCCGTGTTATACATTGCGTGGTACACGGGGTTTATAAATGTTAAAAACAAGAAAAATACAACAAATTAAACAATAATAAATTCTAACACTAACTAAGCAATGTTACATTACAATTAAAAATCAAGATATCTAAATACATACACAACAAATTATACATTCAATTACTTAATATAAAATACGAATCATTCTGCAAAATATAAAAAGCAAATTAAGTAAACATTCATTAAATATTCACGTTTACAAAAGCAAAGAAAATTAATTTATGATAAATATATATATCACAGAAAATAACTCAATTTGTTACAAAAATTCCTGTTAGATTAATAATTATACTTCGAGATTGTACAGCAGTTGAACTGGTCTTCTTATAGCATTATTTTTTTGTTTTAACAAGACAAGAGTGGATCTTACCATCGCTTCCAATACAAGTTTCAATAATTTTACCTATTGACCACATGAACCTTCCTAGAAAAGTGGTCATCATGTATGAGTACATCATCATCAACCTTAAATGGACGATACTTTAGAGAAGGATATTATTAGACCTTAGAGAGTGCTTCCTCCAATGATTCCAAAATTGATTTAATAAATTTCACTGATGTGTCTACATCTCTTAAGTAAAGAAGGTTAGTACCAGTAAGGTCTTCTCTAGATACTCTTGTTACTGGAAGAAAAAGTAAACGCGTTTACTTATTAAGAAATGTGCAGGAGTTAGTGGTGTGGGCTCAGAAGGGTCATCATAGATATAAGGTATCGGCCTTGAATTTATCATGGCTTCGATTTCTATGAATACAGTTTCTAGCTCGTTCAAAGAAAGACTAGAAAAACCAAATATTTTTCATATACAAGTTTTAATTGTTCTAAAATGCCTCTCCCAGAACCCTCCCCTCCATGCTCCTTTTTCTACAATATATTTCCTCATTATACCATGAGTAGAAAACAAATCTCGTACAGATGGATGTAGCATACATTTCCAAAATTTTTTCAATTATAACTCAGCACACTTAAAAAATTTAGCAATGTCTAAGTAAATTGTTGAACAGAGTCCACGTGTCGGGAAATGAATATGCGAAAAGCAACCAAAATTGTTCTGTGCTCATTGAAGGAAGAAGTTCAAGATGTAAAGAGGGAGTGGTTGCACATGTGAATAAAAGCAGGTAGTGTTTCTTATCACTGTCTCTCATGAAACAAGGAACCTGCAGAGTCCAATCCTGAAATTGAAAATGGAAGTGATTCCAAAACCCAATCTGTTGGCAAAGGGGCGATTTCTTGGTTACCAGGACGTACTGTGTATTTTTGATGTGTAACATCTTTCATCTCGGTTGCTGGATATTTGTAGGAGTGATTTCGTGAAAAGGGACGGAAATGTGTAACAGGAAGTCGGGGAAGCCCGCGCTATTTGATTTGACCAATCAGCGGGCTTGGTGGTGTCTCTTTGCTACTCTCGCATAAAGGTCCAACTCTAGTAGCCATCAAGACACCAGCCTTTTTTGTATTGCTAAATTTAGCATTTCAAAAGATTCGAATTCGAAAAATCGATTTCGTTTTCATGACTTTAAATCCACTTTGCTCATACCAGCAAGTCTTATTAGTCTTCATCCAGGATAAACATGCAATTCTCTTACACTCCAATTGTCAAAGTTTCAGGGCTTGTTGTGTATGAACTCTGAGATTATATTTATATGTGTAAACTATATTAATAATTATATTTACTGTTAAGCGTCTGACAAAATTCATTATTCTTAAGAAAATACGAATAAGTAATATGGAATTATTTGAATAAATATTTTAGTGCGTATTTTTTACATATTTTGAGGTTATTTCCTGTCACTGTCAATATAATATTTTTAATTGTGATTAAAAAAAATTATTAATTACACGGGTAATATTTTTATTTTCTCTAATATTTCTAATTTTTAAACATTTACCAAGCTAATCAAATTTTCATGATTTTGTGATTTGCAGAGATGGGTTATTTTTGAGCAGAATACATGCAAAATTATCGGCAAAAGAAACGTGAGGAAAAATTAAAAACTGGAGGTATAGAACCGAAAAAATTGGACATAATTCAATTCAACGAAAAACCGTGGAAACGCACGCTATTTGATTTGACCAATGAACGAGCGCGGTGTCGTCGATCGACTTGGCCTCCCCCCCCCCTCTTTGGTTGTTTTACTAATGATGACCTGCTTTGGGCAGGGGAGGTCTTACACACTAAAATATCAATTCTTATGTTCATCCTATGATGTCATTTTTTTATGATATGGGGTAAAAATTTGGGGGACCGATAGCACTACCTGTTTGGTTAAGAAGTACAAGGACCCCCCCCCCAGATGCCTCCCACCGGATAGCATTTTGCCAATAGCTCGACACCATCACCTTTCAGTCAGCTCAGACCTAGCCCATTCGATCCCTCTGCCTCCATTGTATATTTTCACCAAATTTCTTGCGTATTTTATTTCAACGTTTAAACTTTATAAAGCTTTTTTAAATCTGTAATATCTTGAAATGTGTGTGTGTGTGTGTTTGAGTCTCTGCTTTGAGATTTGAACCACAGGTACCCCTCAGCGAAACCCATCCATTTATCTTCTTGGCCTTCTTTTGGTGGCCTAGGGAGGGCTCCAGCACTAAAATATCCTGTTCCCATGTTATTCTTATGGGGTTGGGCAAAACTTTTGCCCCATTTGGAATTGAGCTAGGATCTTGATATTTGGAGTATCGATAGTTTTACGTTATATCGCGAGATATACGAGAAATCGACCTCCTCAGGTGTTCCCCTCCCCTTACAGGGCTATTTTCTTCATATCTCGAATCCTAGGCCACCTTGGTCATCCGTACGGGCCTGATTTGATAGATATCCATATGAGCTTTCAGCACACTAAATTTTATTGCAATAATCCTGTTTCCTTCCCCCAATTCACGTTTTTATAGTATTTAAAAAACTTTAAATCGTGAACTCCCCGAGGATTTTTGAGTCTGTGCTTTGAAACTCGAACCATAGAATCTCCTCGTCGAGATACATCTTTTCGCCCAATTTGTTTTATGGTAGTGGGCCAGAAGAAGGCTTCTTCGCTAAAATTAAAAATCCTATGTTATAATCCTATGGTATTTGAAGGTTTGATGACGTCACGAACTAAGTGAGTGAGTGAATATTAACATCGCACTGTTCAGCTACACGAGGGCTTTTGGCGACGGACCTCGCCATTTTGAACAATGGTCAAGTGACGAGGACGACACCTGAGCTGGCACCCCCCTCTCCAAACTACCACACGAACGGGAGGACGTTTGAGCTCTCGACAGATTAAACGTGCATTCGACGAGCTAAGTGAGAGGGGATGATGATACTTGGGAAAGCCCCCCCCCCTCTTCGCTTAGTTCGGAGGTATCCATGTTTGTTCTCAACACTGATGCCTCCCCCTCGGGAGTTAGCTTCGTTATTTCTTTGTGCCCTACCTCCGCCCCATTTACACCTACAGGACCTGATGTGTCTCCCTTTTCTCTACAAACAGGCTGGGTCTCCAGTTGCTGGGTGCCCCAGTACTATTTTATTTAACTATTTTAAATTTTTTGAAATCGCAATAACTCTGCGGTTTTTTTTCTTCACTTTACACTCGGAATATTTACGGCCTATCCATCTGACTAGGTCCTCAGCTAGCTACTACACTATAATTATCATACGTCTCCGCTCTTCTCCAAATTGAACCAGGATCTCCTATAATTTTTAAGTTTAATTTTTCTACTAAACTAACATGTATAAAAAACTTCGCTTAGCACCACAATCTAGAATTAAATTAGTTAGCTCAGTTTTACCCTCATGAAAAACAAGTACTGAACATGTTTGTAATAAAGCATCTTTCTTACATGAACAATTATTTTGAAAAATAGAAAGAGAATACTCATCTGGAGAGTTATAATTGCTTCTTTTATGAGATTACTTTGCGGGTTTGAAATATTTTGATTAACAATTTGATTTGAAGCTGTTCGCTTGTTGTTTTGGTTTAATTTATTAGTAGATATTGATTCATGATGCGATTTAAGACAGCATTTTAGACAATTACTTTTATTTTTGCAATTTTTAATAATATGATATTTCCGGAAACAAATATAACAACGATTTTCGCTACTTAATTTATATAATTTTCCTTTACACTTTTATAACAAGAAAATTATCAATGAAATTGATTACAAAAGATGCACATATGATTGTCAACAGTATTGAAATTCGCAGCTGTGTGTACATTTTTCTATTTTCAAATTTTGCCTGATCGAAACGTGGGGACCTTTCATTTGCTTTTTCTTATGTCACAAAATTAGACGCTTCGCGACATTATATTTTGGTTTGGATGAAATTCAATAAATCTGTTACGCGTATCTGTTCTTTTGAATTTTTCCTTCTATTAAATTCCAGGACAAATTCTTCTGGAAAAGATTTTAATAAAATTGGTACTGATAATTAACCCAATGACCCTTTTGTAACTCCTTGAGAGTCCAGGCTTCAAACAGCAATATCTATTTGATCGTATAAATGTCTTAAAGCTTTGACATTATTTCTGAATTCTTTACCGATTCTAGTTTTAACAATTTATTCATGAATTGACTAATTGTAATGTCCTTTTTCCCAAATCTTTCTTTTAAAGCTTTTATGCTCTCATCCTAATTCTTTTCAGTTAATTCTAGTGAAGCTAAGACATTATGTGCTTGAATTATAAGTAATGTTTTTAAATACACAAATTTTTCTCTTTTACTTAAACTTTCATTTTTATCTATCGTACTTTCATAGCGATTCCTGTAAATTGTGTTGGGTCAGCTGAATATTTTTCTAATACTAGTTAGGGAACTTTTATTGAGCACTTTGCAGGTGAATCCAGCTTTCATCGGGAATTTTATTCAAAGGTTCTCTCCTTTTCCTAACACTCTTTTCACAGCTCGAGGACATTTTTTCTAATATCCGTCTGAATTCATTACATTCATTTCTAAAGAATCTAATTCTATTAATGAATGAATTGATTCATCAATTTCTCTTAAATTATTTTTCTTTTCTAATAATAATTCATGCAATTCACATAATTCACCCCTGTCATAATTCGTTTCTAAATTATCTTAAACTTTTTAATAAGCCTAGTAGTTATTGCTCTCAGAGCAGTTTGCTTACCTTTTAATCTAATTGTTTCTCCATTATTTCGTGTCAATATAAGTGTACCCAAGATTGCAATTATTATTATCAAAATATTCAAATTTAAAATCAAACATTTCAAACTCTTACCTCAATCCTGGCCCCGGTTTAGGACGTCGTAGAATCTTGGCGGCCGATTCACCAATGATACATCAGTTGGTTCAGTCAGTCAGATACAAGCCATTCTTTTTTTTGTCTTTTAGAAAACTTTTATTGCGGGACGACACGGACATTTAGAAATATAGAAAAAACATACACGATGAAAACTTAGGTTGTATTATTAGGGCAACCGACCCTTCAATTACAGCTGACAACTGTACAAAACGGTAGCCTCTAAACCAGGGGTAGCCAACCTTTTTAGGAAGAGTGCCACTTTTAGGTAAGAAATTGTGACGGATCTGTACGTGCTTCACTAATCCTCTAGGTATTTATTTCAAATTTTATATATTCAACCAATCTCCACCGGGAGTCAAAGCGTGATTTATGCAAATGAGTTATTTTATATAAAAGTTCGGGTTTAGCGAGTTAGCGAGAGAGGATGAAATGAAATGAGTAATAGTTGTCAAGGGAAGAAGTAGGTTTTGTAAAATAAAGTGAATCGAACCGTCGGGAATCCAACTTGCAGTTGTTGATAAAATTAGTCCGTAGAAAAGCTACGAGAAAAGCTGAAGATAGATTTTGTATATTAAAGAAGGAATTCTAGCTTTGATCCGATCCAATAAAGATCCAAGTAACCTACAAGACGAACCTGCCGTAGTTTAAGAAATCAGGTTAGTGTTTCAAGAATTGTAATTACGTATACGTGTGTAGTTGTAATTGTACGCGCTTATTCTTCGTGGATTCAGTTTAGATTTCGTAGTTCCGCAATTAGTGACCCCTTCTCATTCTCCACTGTATTTAATTGTTCTTATATTTGAATAGTGTATATGACCTTCCTAGATTAAGAAAAATTAATAAATATTGTTATTTGTAAATGTATCTTGTGAATTCGTTAACTCGCTTACCCATTTAAGTATGAGTAATACTAGACGAGATGAGAAGAATGTTAGGGGAGGTTATAATACACGACAAAATAATGAAGCGTGCCACTTCCAGATTTTCGCGAACAAATGAAAAGGTGAAAAAATGCTACTTAGTTATGTTCATAATAGAAAACATTTGTTCACAAACGTGTGTTGATTCAAATTTACAACACTATCTGACAGCCAAATCGTGTAAATTAAAAAAATTACTTGTTAGAACAAATATCCGAAATTCAATTAAATTCCTTACATTTGCTTTTCAATGTAATATGGTGCTGTATACAATAATTTCGATTTGGATTTCAGATGGGTAACAATTAAAATTTAGAGAAGAAATTGAATATAAAGTTTAGGGGAAAAAACGCTTTTTTTATCATCTTGAAAATCATCAAACCTAGGATTGAAAGAATCCAGAAAAAAAATGGATATCAAATTTTTAAATCTATCACAGCTTTGAGCACTGTTTATTCTGATAGATAGTTCCCGAATCAATGTGAAATATGTTAATTTTCTTCTCCAGAATGAAGACAAAAAAAAGGTAAAAGTTTGTCCTCAAAAAGAGGTATTCGATCCACTAGGGTAGAAAAAATACAATCTTTTCTCTGTAATTTTAAATTATTTTAATGTCCCATAATACAGTAAGGAAAGCTAAATTACATTGCCTGTCTTCATTCTAGATTCCAGGATAGCAGGTACTCACTGGGTAATCCAGTGCTTTTTTTTCAGATATTTTAATATGTCTATAAATTTAAAAGTTAATTTAAAATAATGTTTTTCCTTAAAACAACTACATTTCAGTAAAGTTGTAAAAAAAATTGTTTTTTATTATCTTTTCTAATTTAAAAAAAAAAATTTATTCAGTCTTCGCGTGCCACTGTTACAACTCCGCCGTTTCACGGGTTGGCCACCCCTGCTCTAAACTCTTACACATAACAAAACAAAAAATTTGCGTTACAGAGCAGCGCCCTCTATACGACGCTTTTCAACAGTATCCGACTACTTGCGACAACTTTAAAAAAAAAAAAAAATGGAGATATGGGGATTTTTTTGTTGTTGTTTTTAGATTTGTTCAGTACATTTTAAGAAAAATATGCTAAAATAAAGAATGGAAAACGAAATTATCATTACTAAATGAAAAAAAAAAAAATGGGTAAAAGTTGACAAAAAAATAACATAAACGCGGCCCATTCTGTACCAAAGTTTATCAACAGATTTTCAAATTTTTAATTCTGGTGTGTTGCTATGTTATTCATTTTTAAATGTCATTCAGGATGAGAGATATTTTAATTTTTACAAAAACTAGAGCACTTTTGATTGATAAATCTGAAGGTTAAAACACTTCTTCTATTATACAAAACATACACAAGAAATTTCAGTTAATTATTTTCAAAACTTTTTTAGCAAACACTGGCCTTGTTTGAGTATTTTTAAAAACACACACAATTCGAGTAAAATGCGTTTTAATGTATGACATCTTGCTTAAAGTAATGGCATTTTCTTTTACTAGAACAATTGTAGTTTTTGTCCTAGAGTAAAATAATAAACTTTGTATTTTTATAAAGCTAATAAGATGACCTATAAAATAAAATCATAAGAGAAATTAGCCAATTTTTTTTTGCAAAATTCACATTTTTAGGGTAGTCGGATACCTTAAGTAGCTTTATACAATATATATTGCTTATAATATATTAAAAAATTTTCTTTTATGCGGTCAACAGGGACGTGAAAAGCCCCATTTATAAAATATGGGAATCGTGATGTGTACCTGGAAATTAGTTTTCCATAAACAAATAACAGTTTTATCTACACGCTGGAACATTTTTAAGTGTTTTATTTGCTTTCAGTGAAATAGGAATAGATATGAAAACCAAAAAATGTGCATGTACAAACTGTTCTTCGAAGTCGTGGATTTTCTAGAGGAGAACTTCTTATATATCACTTTCGTCCTCCAAGAAGATACTACCTCACACTCGTTCAGAATTAACATTTTACATTTTTTTGAGGGGGGGGGGTACATTGTAATGGGTGATCAGTTTTTGACAAAACAGTTTATTAGTTAAAATCTTGGATGTGTCGCAGCAACTAGACATTGAAGTTGAGCTCATTCTGGAATTTTAGAATGTCATTAAGGTATTTTTCACACAAACGCTTCAAAAAAATAGAATTTTAAATGTAAATTGGAATGTTAAGAAAGAGAATTCTCATTTTCAGATGTAAATATGTTACAACTGGTGGCGAACACAAAGAAGGGTCCCCAAGTTCGGACTCCCTACCCCATAGCCAGGGCCGGATCTATGTATGGGCTTAATGGGCTGCAGCCCAGGGCCCCCGTTCCCCATTGAAGATAACAAACAGAAAAAGATGCTTACAATCAAAATAGTAATAAAATAAAATAAACCAGTAAAAAATACATTTCAAAAAAATAAAATACCCGAAATACCATACCAAATTTATTTTTATTTTCAAGATTAAGAGCACAATTTACTTTTGTTCTTCCGCCTTACCACCAAATACGCGGAAATTAATAATTAATAGACAGAGGCTCTATCATAGGTCGGTGCCGATGAGCATCGAGCACTTATGCAAACGTAGTGACACTTTTTCTGTGGTCATTTATTTTTGTGCAACAGGTGCAATCAGGTTTTGTGCTCCAAACCGGATATTACAAAGGATTGAAAAACCATAACATAACATAGGCTTTGGGCACGCTAGAACCTTGGGCCTTCCCGAAATGCGGGGTATACATTACGCCACTGAAGTGAAAGGGAAAGGAATTTAGGCAAAGAAAACGGAGAAACACAACAAGCAAATATTAATGAGGGAAATATGCAAGATATCGATGTGTGACTAGCAGTCTTCTAAAAATATATTGTTCAGACAGAGGACATCAGTAATGCCTCGACCGAAAAGTATTTACAAAATGTTGGGTATAAGTTTAAAAAATAGGTTGATGTGGGCTCGTGGGCTATATCGCTAAGTAATAATTTTATTGATTGCATCCTTTCACATGAAATGAGTTATTTTCAAAATAAAACCCAAACAATAGATATTCTGTTTTGGTAAGAGAATACCAAGGACAAAAGAGATCATTTTCGAATAATCATTTCATTAAAAAACTTAAAAATGGCCAAGTGCTAAAAAGATCTTGGCTATGTTATTCAACTAGTATTAGTAGTGTTATTTGTTTCACCTGCAAACATTTCTAAAACAAATTCTCAATACACAACAGATTTTTCTGATAGGAAACAACAAATTGTTTAGAGAACCAGGAAAATTCTATTGAACATAAAAATTCAGTGTTAGTTTGGTTCACACGAAAATAAAACAAGTCTTTTTTACAAGGGGAGGGCATGACTAAGGAAATTCATTTGGGGACGAGACTTTGTGTATTAGCAGTACTCCTTTTGGACAGTGGTCTTCAAACTTTTTCAACTCACGGAACCCTTAGGACTTGAAGGTACTTTCGTGTAGCTCCTGGAATTTGAAAGTGCTTTCGTGGAACAACTTGAACTATAAAGTGTTTTCGTGGAACAACTTGAACTATAAAGTGTTTTCGTGGAACCTAATTCCAAACACATACGTCGAACAATATATCTCAAAGTAATATTTTAAGTATATCAACATATTACAGGCACTTCATGTAAAAGCAATTAAAAAAGTATTTGCACAATTATTTAAAAAAAATTATGATCTAATTTTGTTAATATAATTTAACTAAAGTCTAGGTCTGTTGTTCTTACTAATGCTACCTGTCTGATGTAGTCAGATCGAGGCCCACGAAATTCATCATGGCATCGGTCTGTTGAAATTAAGTGCAATCGCATTACTTATTAAAAGCTTTTATTTAACTTACAATGTATGTATGTATGTATGTATGTATGTATGTATGTAATTTGTTCGGGTGGAATCTTGCAACTCAATTTTGAAGCTGATATCTTCCTCCCATTGAGCTGAAATTTTGTATACACGTTTAGTTTGGATGACAATGCATGTTTTGACCATTTATATTCCAATATTGCAATTAATTAAAAAGATATTAATTAAAAACGTTAAACTAGTTTTGGGCGCCAACTTGGATATATCTGCATTGTTGTAATAATTTTATTGTTACAACAATGACAAAAGTTGGCGTCGAAAATCGGTTTTCAGCCAAACTGGAATTTCATAACGTTGCGCTATTGACTGTATTAATTAACTTTGTCTAAAAAATAATTACATTTCTACAACGTAAAAATAATCTAATTTTTACAACATATGCAATTTTTTTTACAAATTTCTATCTATGTTCTTGGATTTAAATTCAAAACAAAAAAAGTAGAGCTATTTTTCAAGTAGATTGGTACATTGTATACCTTTCTCAACGCTGCCAAGTTAAACTGAGATGGAGTATTATAGAAATTCTAACTTTAACCCTTTAAATGGTTTGCCCGTACACCTTACGGGCTACTGAAAGTTAGCCACAACCGGTTTGCCCGTGCGCTGTATAGGCACCGAAATGTTTTCTTTCTATATTTTATTTGCACAGACATTTTTATTCCTATAATAAGGTTATTAGTATAGTGTGTCTTTAGGAGATGCAGAGAGAGAGAGAGTTTGTCCATGGGGGGGGGGGTACTGAACTACTCTTCATTCAGAATTTTGGTAGTGGTGAAGGGGAGAATTTTTCACTGAAGGCAAGAATATACACTGGTGTGCAAAAATTAAGGACGAAGTCAAAAAATTAGCATATCAGCTGAACGAAGAGGCAGAGTGGACAGAAAGACCAATCAGGAGATTAAGTGAGGTGATGTACGGTAGCACATGCGCAGATATGCAGGTAGACGTAATGGGGGAGTGTCTGAGTAGTAAAGCATGTTGTCGGTGTAAGATTAGTATTTCTGGCAAAGAGATTGCACACCGTATAGCAGTTAAAATCACACCGAGTTGCTGCCTCAGCGAGAAATGGCGAATAATCAATCTGTTAGACGACATCTGGATGCTTTTACCCGAGGTCGAATCATTGGGAAGTTGGAGGAAGGTCGCAGTGTGACAAAAGTGGCTGCAGAGTTCGGAATTGCTCACAGCATCGTTTCACGACTTTGGAGACAATTTCAAACTACAGGAACAGCTATCCGGGGGTTCAGTAGTGGTCGTCCACGAGGAACCACACCCGCAGATGACCGGTATATTGCCTTACAGGCCAGAAGAAACAGGGCGGCAGACAGCGGGAGAAATCGCTAGACACACGACACAGGCGACTGGACGACCGATATCGTGTTTTACCGTGGCCAGAAGACTGCACGGTGGTGGTCTGTTTGCACGACGCCCTGTACGGTGTGTACCTCTAACGCCTGCACATCGGAGAAGGCTTTCTCTGTGGTGCCGGGAATACCGGAATTGGAGAGACAATGAATGGGGACGAGTACTCTTTACAGATAAGAGCAGATTCAGTCTGAGTAGCGATTCTCATCGCATACTCATCTGGAGAGAGCGGGGAAGCCGCAATCATCCCTCGAACATCATTGAAAGGGACAGGTATGGAGGTGGCGGTGTTCTCGTTTGGGGAGGCATCATGCTTGGTAGTCGTACAGACCTTCACATCTTCGACGCAGGTTCAGTCAACGGGACCCGTTATTGTAACGAGATTCTTCTTCCATATGTGCGTCTTTTTAGAGGCGCTATGGGTCCGCAGTTCCTTTTCATGGACGACAATGCACCATGTCATCGCACAGTAGCTGCCGAACAGCTCTTAGAGAGTGAGGATATTGAACGTATGGATTGGCCGGCACGATCTCCGGATCTCAATCCCATCGAGCATGTATGGGATTTACTAGGCAGACGCTTGGCAGCTCGTACCTTACCACCAGTAACGATTCCGGAGCTTCGATTGGCGCTGCAAGACGAATGGGCAGCAATGCCTCAACAACTCATTGACACCCTCATTCTCAGCATGGGCAGACGCTGTGAAACCTGCCTAGCAGTCAGGGGAGATCCTATCCCCTACTAAAGACCGGATATTTCTTGCTGGACACCCATCACAGGGATGTTTCGGCCTTCAGTCGCATTGCGCTCCATGCTACTTTTTCAATAAAGCTTCTTTTTATCCCTCTGATTTCTCTTTTAGTAAGTGTTGCTTACATTACTCATGTCCTTACGTATTGGGGATCTTACGGTATTAAATGTGTTGATTTGGAATGCTTTTGTACAAAGTTATATTGAAAAAACCGTCTCGTCCTTAATTTTTGCACACCAGTGTATATTATTGAAAATATTGGATAAAGAACAGGGATTTACAAGGCAATGTACAATGTGTTGCCTAAGGAAAATGGATAGATAATCCAAAGAAGTCGATATTATCTCTATCCCCATTGGAATATAAGACTTAGTGTTACACTATTCTTCATATTGTGTGTGCATATAAATATGCACACACATGAAATCCTATCAATCGTATGAAAAAGAGGTATGAACATGAAATTTTTTGGTAAGTGGAAGAAAACATATTTTAAGATATATGTGAAATATTCTTCATAGTACGCAGAATGTACTCATTAAAAACAAACATTAAAGGGTTTTTGTGTTCAAAAATTATAAAATAAAAAAAGGCGAGTAAAATTTTAAACCGTAGATTAAAATAAAAATCTTCCATTTTCACGCGTTCTGTTAATTATTATGCTTAGTTACATGCAGTTAAAAAAATGGGCTCTTTTCGGGAAAATTTTGGTCAAAAAAATTGACCGCTTAAGAGGTTAATCTATGAAGCTCAGACAAAAAATAATTATAGAATCGGAAAGATCATTTATTTCGTCCCGATAAGGTATAATGTTTTTTACGAAATAATATTTGTATTTCTTACGATTTTTTTTTAAATAATTCAAAATCGATGCGTTTTTATAAAAATGTCTAAATCGTTGCGCATGAAATTTTTTTTTGTTTAAATGAATCGACATTCCTTACTAAAACAGCTCATGCTTTGCTTTTCTAGAATTAGTCATTTAAAAAATAAAATGCCGAAAACATTTTTTTTTACGATTTTTCAAGAAATACTCAAAATTTTAATTAAACATTTAATAATTTCGTCATTTATGAAGAAAATCTCATGAATTTTTTTTTCGTGTGTAGGACAATATTACCCAAAATCTGTACGAAGATTGAAAAATTTGCTTAAAAATTACGGATTTTAAAAAAACTGTGTTTTTAGTCTAGTACCCTTTTTGGGGGAATTCATTTAGCTAACTGTTCGAAAATAACCGGCAAACACCTAGCATTGAATGAGATGAACATACTGAGAAACCTGTCCAGTGATAACTAAAAAGTGAAAAATAAATTAAAAGTAAAAAAGCTTTTTTAAAACAAGCTTTTATTTAAACGCGCTAAAAAGAATAAAATAAATTTTTCTTTAAAACTTTTTTTACTATCAACTTTTTCCGTCATTACACAATTTATATGATATAAAAGCTTGTCGCGAGATTTACCTCTGCAGATAAACAAGTAAATTAAATAACTTGATCGGATTGATTTTAATTTTTAAAAATTTCAAACTAAGTAAATAAGAGTACTTCAATCTCGCGACGAGCTTTTATATCATACTAGCTGTTACCCGCCCGCTTCGCTGGGTATTTCATGATGTTTTATAAATTTTTACTGCTTATATATATGTATAAATTATTGATATCTAAGTCCTAGCATTAAACATTCAATTGAATTGAAAAATATACTTATACCTGTAACTGTCACCTGTTGATAAAAAAAGGGCAGAACTCATCTAATTTGTATTTTCTAAAAATCTCTAAAATTGAAGAATAGAATGATGTTTGCTCTTTCGTAACTCAAAAACCAAGTGGATTCCCGCAAAACCAATTTTCGGTGGATCTCTACTCCGTAAATTGAACATGCAAGCCAAATTTCAAGTCTAAATCTAACAGAAAAAAGCAAAAGTTTTACTATAAATATCCCCGTAATCCCGTTGAGAGCCGTTTTCCAAAATAACCGTTCTTAGCGAATTTCAATTGAACAAAAGAAAAATGCAAACCAAATTTCATTATTATAGTCCTTGTAGTTCGAAAAAAAAAGGAATTTTTTTCCAGTATATGCCCCAGTAACCCCCTACTTCCCCTGGAGTTGATTTCCTCAAATAAATTCTTAGGGATCCCTATTCAACAAAAGAAACATGCTTAACAAATTTCAAGTATGCGGGTTTAACAATTCAAAAACAGGAATATTTTCTATAACTCCTCTTGACCCCTCGTAATCCTCCTTGGGGGTCAATTTTCGTTTTACTCTTTGTTAGAGGAACTCTATTTCATGAAAGGAACATGCCTACCAATTTTCAAGCAGGATGATCAAGTAGTTTAAAAATGGAAATATTTATCGATTACGCCTCTTAATCTCCCGAAATTAAACTTGGTAGTTGACATTCGCGAAACCCATTTTGTAGCGGTTCTCTACTTTACGAAAGGAATCTCCTTATCAAATTTCAAGACTGTACGTCGAACAGTTTAAAAATGGGGATAATTGTCTATAACGCCACTTGAGCCCCCGCAACGCCACTTCTGGGTCTGTTTTCACAAAACCCATTTTGTAGGGGAATTGCACTCTATGAAAGGAATCTGCTTAGCAAAATTTGAAGACTGTGCGTCCAATTAATTAAAAATGCAAAAAAATTATCAATAACGCCCCTTGAACCCCCGCAACACCACCTAGGGGTTGATTTTCACAAAACACATTTTGCAGTGTATTTCTATCCTATGAGAGGAATCTGCTAACCAAATTTCAAGACTGTGAGTCTAATAGTTTAAAAAAAGAAATAATTATTTATATCTGACCTTAACCCCCCGCAACACCCCTTGGGGGTCAATTTTCTCCAAACCCGTTTTGTAGCGGATATTTACTCCATGAAAGAAACATTCCTACCAATTTTCAAGCAGGTAGGTCAAATAGTTTAAAAACGAAAATATTTATCTCTTACGCCACTTATTCCCCTTCAACGCCACTTAGAGGTCTGTTTTCACAAAACCTTCTTATAGCTGATCTCTACTCTATGAAAGAAATATCTTTATCAAATATAAAGACTGTGCGTCTAATAGTTTAAAATGGAAATAATTATCTCTAACGCCCCTTAAGTCCCCTCAACGCCACTTGGGGGCAATTTTCACGAAACCCATTTTTAGCGTATCTCTACCCTATGAGAGGAATCTGCTTACTAAGTTTCAAGACTGAACGTCTAATAACTTAAAAATAGGAATTTATAACGCCCCTTAAACCCCCGCCCCCGCAACACCCTTGGGGGTCAATTTTCCCAAACCCATTTTATAGCGGATATTTACTCCAGGAAAGAAACTTACCTACCAATTTTCAAGCAGGTAGGTGAAGTAGTTTAAAAACGGATATATTTATCTATTACGCCCCTTAATCCCCCGCAACGCCACTTAGAAGTCTGTTTTCACAAAACCCGTTTTGTAACTGATCATTATTCTACGAAAGGAATCTATATATCAAATTTAAAGACAGTGCGTCAAATAGTTTAAAAATGGAAATAATTATCTATAACGCCCCCTAAGCCCCTGCAACGCCACTTGGGGGTCTATTTTCAGCAAACTCATTTTGTAGCGGATCTCTACTCTCTGAAAGGAATCCGCTTACCCAATTTCAAGATTGTACATCAAGTAGTTTAAACATGGAAACAATTATTATTAAAGCCTTTAACCCCCGTAACGCCCCTTGCGTTTCGAATTTCGGAAAATCCTTTCTTAGCTAATGTCTACTCTATCAAAGGAACATGTATACCAAATTTCAAGTCTGTAGGTTGAATAGTTCCAGAGATTTCGTGATTAGTCAGTCAGTCAGTCAGTCAGTGAGTGAGTCGCTTTTCTCCTTTATAT